>JASDQU010816950.1:32638-43407 GCA_032191745.1 Picea mariana | reverse complement strand
TCATGTCACCTAACCCCATCGGGTCGGGAAATATTGTGTGATTATCATTCCTTTCTTGCTCACATGCCCGACCCGATACTTTCATTGGTTGTTTTCAAAAATCAGTTGTTTAAAACTTTCGCATCTTATACCTTCTTTCATCTATCCAATCGTTCATAGGCATGTGTGTTTCTTATTTGGAATTTTCTTCAATCTTAGACTATGGCTCAAAATGATCAAAGAAAATGTTAGCTCAAGAAAATAAAGGAAAACAGTCAAGCATAAAATTTCTAAAGAAGATAATAAATAAAAGAAAAAATTTGAGAATCGAAATGAAAGTGGTACCCAAAAATTCCCAAGTTATTTTAAGGGTGTGTTGAGTGCTCAACGCAGTATGGAGTCAAACATCCTACCACCTATACTACATCCAAAGTATATGCCACTTTGTATCATTATTTGGATCCTTTTATATTTAACTCATACCCACTTTGATATTTCCTTTGTTATTGGTATTGTTGGTTGGTATATTAAAACTCCCCATGAGATCCATTAGAAATTCGAAAAAAAGGATGCTTTGATATATTTAGGGTATAGTTCAGTTTTGGATACATTAGAGTTCAAGGGAGGACTCCTTTGTTGGTTGGTTTCATAGATTTTGATTGGGTTGGTGACCCTAATGATCATAATCCTACTGCAAGTTATGTTTTCAACCTTGGTTCTAGACCTATCATTTGGGATTGTTGTTGAGCACACACTTATACTAATGAGGGGTGGGGGCGGGGGTGAATTAGTATACGACAATTTTTTACCTTTTCAAACATTCATCAACCATAATAAAACAATCACATATGAGATATATTAATTGCAAATAATGGAACACAATATTTACATGGAAACCCTTTTGAAAGAAAACCACAAAAATTTTCTTTATAATTCTTTGTAGGCACCAACTTACTATTACAAATATTTCTATGCACCAACCTACTGGAGACACCAATCCCCACTGGTACAAATTCTAGTAGGCACCAATCTACTCTTATAGATATTCATAGACACCAATCCCCACCACTAAGAACTAACTTAGTAAGAGACATCAATATCTTTGTTTGAGTGGCACTAACCTACTCTTACAAATATTTGTAGACACCAATCTACTAGAGACACCAATCCCCACCACTAAGCAAAGACTTAGCAAGAGAATCCAATATCTTTGTGTGAGTTTCACCAACCTTCCTTGAGTCTACTTTCTACTTTTTCCTTCACCGGGTCTGATTTATGCTTCTTCCTTCACCAAGTCTACTCACTGCTTCTTGCTTCATCAGGTATGCTCACTACTTCTTCCTTTACCAGGTCTAACCAAAATTTGCATTTTCGTATGGTAACTTTCTCAAATCTTATTATTTTGGGCCTCTTCCCAAGAATTAACTTTTACATCATGCCACATATCCAATTTTGAAATTGTTACTTGTGATACTTCTATATATATCCTCTAATTGCTGAAATTTTTAGAGTCTAAAGAGTCCCAGAAAAAAAAATTATAGTGAAAGTGTCAAACTAACCTATTTGAAACTGATCTCTAGACCATTCAAACACCATTACTTCCATAGATCATATCTACAAAATTACAATGAACCAACATATGAAATTTGTACCACATGTACACCAATATCTCTCCTTCGTCTCTGCAAAATGTCAAGTTCTGAAACATCCCATAAAACAAGTTATAACAAACATTCCAAGTTACCCTGTTTGAAACTGATTTTAGGAGCATTCAAAAACCCTAGGTTTCATAGGGAATATCTCCAAAATTATAGCTAATCAACATCTGAAATCTATACCACATGTACATCAATATTTCTCCTCGGCCTCTACAAAAGTTCAAGGTCTGAAACATCCCAGAAAATAAGTTATAGAGAAAGTGCCAAGCTAACCTACTTGAAATTGATTTCAGGAGCATTCAAGAACCCTAACTTCCATAGGGAATATCTCCAAAAGTATATAGAAACAACATATAAAATTTTTACCACATGTACATCAATATCTCTCCTTTGTCTCTACAAAGTTTCAAGGTAGTAAACATCCCATATAATATTACATTATAGAGAAAGTGCCAATATGACCCATTTGAAACTAATTTCAGGATCATTATGAAACCCTACCCTCCACAGGGAATATCTCCAAAATTTTATCAAACCAACGTCTCAAATTTGTACCATGTGTACACCAATATATCAACGCTATTAAAAGTTGCAAGGTCTAAAACATCCCCAAAACTAAGTTATAGAAAAAATTCTAAGATTACCTGTTTGAAACATATTTCAGGAGCATTCAGGAACCTTAACTTCCATAGGGCATGTATCCAAAATGAGCAAAAAAAATATGAAATATATACCACAATTACACCAAGATCTCTCCTCGGTCACTTCCAAATTTTAAGGTCTGAAACATTCTAGAAAAACAATTATCACAAAAATTCCAAGATGACCTAAAACTAAATTCACAATTCAATCTTTGCTAATCCATTTTTCACACCGACACTTTCTCTCAATGCTTTTTTTTTATACTTTTTCATGACCCTTCTGTTGATACAAAATACTTTTTTAAGGTCTTTAAGATAACATTATGAGGATAAATCTTTGTTTTTTTATAGAGGTGGTACTCCTCTTTCTTGATATATGGAAGATTGTTCTTCTGAACTTAGATGAATGCAATAGTAAACCTCAACAAATATTCCAAAAAAACTCTTATATAAAGATGTACAAAATATTATATATAAATGCAGAAACTCTTGTATACAACTTTACTTGTCAAGCACATCATCTCATTCAAGAAGAAGAAATAAATATAACTGTAGAGATTTGTATTTACAAGGTTTGGAGTCTTCTTTCAACATATATTTTGTCTTTCTTTTAAAATAATGTGAACCTAGAATCAGCTATGACTTTGCAAGATGAAATAAAATTAGAATGGATAGGTCATCAAAGAACTAAAAATGAGCATCACATTCAAACTCAAAAATGATTTTGATAGACACACATTTGAAATCTCGTGCTTTAGACTCAAAGTCTAAGAAATCACTAATGTAATGCCCCTAATAGTTCGTTGTGGAAGAAATTAATAATAATCACAAATGTAATAATCTGAACAATTTCTAAAATAAGAGGGCTGAAACAACCTCAACATATCTCAATAACAATTAGATAAATTGAATTAAATGCATTTGTCTTTTTACAAGTAGGGATTTTCCTCTACTGGAGCTGAAATATCATGAGAAATGAATGGAAGAATCTAGAGAAAGATTTGATCAGACTTGGATCTTCCTATTTCCAAACATACATGGAAAACCTAACGGAAAGAATCAATGAGAAAGAAAGATGAGAAAGAAACTTAAGCGGTCTAATTCACAAAATCTTGGAAAGGAAAAACTTGCTTCTTGCAAACTCTCCATCGTTGTCAAAACTCTTGACTTCCAACCTTTTGAATATGTTTATTTTCCTCTTTTATAATCGTATCTTCATCTTCTTGAAATTTATTTTTATTTAGGGTTTTATGTGTCCCTTTGTAAATTTGAACTGAGATTTCATGCAATTAGTTAGGACCCACTTTAGAAGTTCTGAAATTTCTTTTAATAAATAATTTTCCAAAAATAATTAGTTGTCAAGATAAAAAAAAACAAGTCCCTAGCATAATTTAATTTTTATGGAATTATAGTCATGATTCCATACATGGAGACCAATTCATAAGTGTTCTTCTTTTCTCTATCTTTCCAATGAGCTATTGTTTGCTCAATTTGGACATCATGATCAAAATTTATGGCCTTTGGAAGATATGCACTCAGCAACCATTGATCTATGCATGTGAATTATGAGCCCTTGATTTATTAATTCACCTCATTTATCCCACATGCATTGGGTAATAGTTCTCATATATTGTTTATAAGAAAAAAGTGTCCCCATATTATTTATGTGTCAAATATAGAGAACTATGGAGCCTTGTGTAGCTTGTGCATAGTATAGCTTTTGGTTGCCATGTCATCACCTAGTCATCATGCCAAATCACTTTCCCAGTCAAATGTGTGTCCAATAAATATCATCCAAGTTTCATCCAGGGGTAGGTCCACTTCATTGCCACATGTCACCCAAGGATAGGTCCACCTCACTACCACATGTCACCCAGGTATAGGTCCACCTCACTACCACATGGCACCCAATATTCTAAAGAAGGGGGAAAGGGATAAAACTTAGGAATATAATGAATAATTTCATAAAATAATAAAATCGGAAAATAGAAATACCTAGAAATAGGGAAATGTGAAGGTAGGGTGATATGAGTCGGTAAAACTTAGTAAAAAGACTTAGTAAAGATGACTAAGTGTTGAGCTTTGTGGGGGTAGGGTGATGTAGAACAATCATAATATGGGCTCCCACATCCACATTCAAAATTCAAAAGAAAAAGACTCGTTAAAATGACTAATTCATGAAGGTTGTAGTTTGGGTAATGCAAAAGTGGGAAGTGAAAATTGAGTATTGCATAAAAGTGGGTTGCAGGGTTAGGAATGGAAAGCAGAAATGAGGGTATGGGCTCCCACATCCGTATTCTAAAGTCAATTATAAACTAAGTATAAGACTCATTAAAAACTAAGTGTAAAACTCAGTAAAATGAATAAGTATGGAGAGTAGAGAGGAAGTAGAGTAGAGTGGAAAGAAGGAAAAATGGCTAAGTATGGAGTAAGGGGAGCAAGGAAAATGACTAAGTATGAAGTGTGGAGAGTAAGGAAAAGAGTAAGTAAAATGGAAGTATGGGGTAGTAGTACAGAGATGATTGAATAAATAGAGATGAGTTATGAAGTTGGATTATCTTGATGTTTTAGATTTTGTAAAAAGTTGGATGAAGTTGACACATAAGGATATTCAGTGAGAAGATGGACACCAACAATTTACCTTTTTTTAAGTATATTTTTATTTTCTTCTCTTTTGTTCAAAAGAGAAACCATCTTTATTAGAATTTCATGATGAATAAATGCAATACTAAAGTTCATTTAAAACTTGTTGGTTCTTCATGATCAGGTGAGGGGTATTTGGCACTTTTCAAATTTGAAAAAAAATTGATCTCCATTTGAAATAAACATAGGTTCACATATTTTCCCCAATCGCTTAGTTGATGGGTGTCAGAAAAACACATCAATACCTTCATGAAGAGACATGTCCCTTATTTAAACAATTAATTCCCAATACCATGGGAAAATACCCCAAACCCATGGGTTTGAAACCACCATTTCACATTTCACATTTTACTTTTTCACATGCCCCATTTTTAATATACTTCTAGACCTATATATATAAATCAATCTTGTAAATGTTGTGTTTATTTTAATTCCATAATATGGCATCAGTGACATCATTAATCCTTTGACATCAATGACAATAATTCCAACAATCTCCCCCTTTGTCATTTATGGCACTCCTCCAACAAAACACATAGTCCACCAGGCATAGAAATAATGCTTGCCTCGTCTGCAAATCTCCCCCTTTGACATTAATGGCTAAGGGATTCTCCCACATGATCTTGTGTTTATCCTTAATCACTTAGCGATGAGATGGATATTACTCCAAATTTCTACCTGAGATATTCAAATGTCTCTTGGGGAAGGGATTTTGTGAAAATATCCACAATTTGTTCTTTGGTGACTTCCAACTTGACATTTTTTTTTGCTACTTGTTCTCTTAAGAGGTGATACTTGATTGGAATATGATTTTTTTTTAGTGCATAATAATATTCTTTGAAATATTTATTGCACTTGTGTTGTCAAAAAATATTGAAATTGGGTGATCATATTCTACCTTAATATCTTTCAAAGTTTGCTTCATACAAAGAACTTGTGTGCAACATATTATTGCTACTATATACTCGATCTCTGCTATGGATAGAGTAACTAAAGATTATATATTTCTCAACCAGGACACTAGATTGTTTCCCGGAAATAATGCTCCTCCAATTGTACTTTTCCTATCATCAACATTGCCTTCTCAATCAACATATGTATATGTTGTTAGGGTAAAATATTAACCTCTTGAGTACCACAAGACAAGGGGCTCTTTAGATATCTGGATATTCTTTTCACTACTTGCACATGAGTTTCTTTTGGTGCAGCTTGAAACTCCGCAACCAATCCTACTACTTGCATAATGTTCATCCTTGATGTTGTAAGATATAGTAGGTTGTCAATCATTGACCTATACAATGTTTGACTTTCTTCCATAGATTCATCATCTTTGCTCAATTTACAACCTGTGACCATGGGTGTGTTAACTAGTGCACAATCTCCCATGCTAAACTTCTTCAACATTTCCTTAATATWCTTGGTTTGTGAAATGAATATGCCTTTGTCAAWTTGAGAAATATGTAAACCAAGAAAGAATGAAAATTCACCAAGCATAGACATCTCAAATTCCTTTTGCATTTTTGTTGCAAAATCTTGGCATAGTTTATAATTATTTCCTCCAAAAATGATGTCATATACATAAACCACAAAATCCAACTTTTTTTCTCCTACTATGTATAGATTATTGTCAACAATTCCCTTTTTGAAGTCATGTTGTTGTAGATATTTGTCAATTCTTTAATAGTAGGATCTGGGAGCGTTTTTAGCCCATATAGTTATTTCTTCAATCTTCATACATGATCCTTATTTTCTAATAATAAGAATCCTTCTAGCTATTCAATGTATATGTATTCATCTAAATTGTCATTGAGAAAGGTACACTTGGCATGCATTTGATATACTTTGGAGTTCTTGAAACACGTAAATGTCAAAAACATTTTGATATCTTATAGTTTTGCAATCGGGGCAAAGGCTTCCTCGAAATCAATACCTTCAACTTGAGCATAGCATTTACAAACCATTCGTGATTTATTTCTTATTAATTTTTCGTCTCCATTCAACTTGTTCCTAAAAACCCACTTGGTGCCAATCACATTTTTATCTTTTGGTCTTGGAACAAGTTCCCATGTCTCATTCTTCTCAATTTGATTGAACTCTTATTCCATGGAATCAATCCAATGCTTGTCTTTGGTATCTTATGTAAGGTTCTTAGGCTCTATTGTATATAGAAAATATAAGTTTGCATGTTCTAGTGCACTTTCTAATGTTCTTCTAGTCTTAACTCTCGTATATTTATCACCAAGAATTAAATTTTATGAATGATTCTTTCAAACAAATCTATATGGTGTCTTTGTATCTTGACATTTTGATTCTTATTCGTCTTCTTCTTATTCTTCTTATTATTCTTTGCATCTTGGATCCTATGTTTGAACATGTTCTTTCACCTTCTGATGCCCTGCTTCATCCACTTTGACATTGGCACTCTCTATTATTTTTCCCAATGCCTTATTGTAACATCAATAAGCCTTTCTTATTAATGAATAACCAAGAAAGATACTTGCATCGGTTCTAGAGTCAAATTTTCCCAAGTCCTCGTCATCTCTATTTATGTATCACTTTCTTCCAAAAACTTTAAAGTATTTAACTATTGTTAKTCTACCCTTCCATAATTCATAAGGTGTTTTTTTTTTTATTGACTTTGATTTTCCCTCTATTCAGAATGTAAACCATGATGTTGATTGCTTCTCTCCAAAACCTATCTAATAGATTAGCTTCATTCAACATTGTTCTATCCATCTCTT
This sequence comes from Picea mariana, assembly GCA_032191745.1. NCBI lineage: Eukaryota > Viridiplantae > Streptophyta > Pinopsida > Pinales > Pinaceae > Picea > Picea mariana. Next base: position 35,745 of record JASDQU010816950.1, on the reverse strand, counting down.
GTATGGTTCAATTCTTCCTTTMTACCACTCCATTATGTTGTGGAGTTATTTCAACTAAAAAATGTCTCTTTATTCCATGAATCTCACAAAATTATTCATATTCATTTGAGATAAACTCACCTCYTCTATATGATCTCAAGCACTTGATTTTCAAATCAGTTTTTTTTTTCAACSAAGGTTTTGAATGCTTTGAACTTCTCAAACGTTCATATTTTTGTTTTAGAAATGTAACCCATGTCATTCTAAAGTAATCATCAATGAGCAACATGAAGTAATTTTCACCTTGTAAACRATGTGTTTTTGTAGGCCCACGGACATCTATATGAACGAGTTCCAATGGCTTAATTATTGAGTACTCCTTTGAATTGAATMTTGTTATTGCTTGTTTCCCATGCTGACATTKCTTGCAAAGAGTGTTTGTAGGMTTAGGAATCTTTATCATATCTCTCACTATTTGTTTGGTGTTGATTTTTACTATATTATTAAAGTTTATATGGTCCATTCTTCTATGCCATAACCAKGTCTCATCTATTTGTCCCATATAGAAYTTTTCTCCCTTGATCCCATTTAGATATATACATTATTTTAGGTTCCTTATGCAATTTCCACTAATATTCCAGAGCCTTTCTTCCCTATCTCATAAACTTGAGAATCAAGTGTGAGAGTGTGTCCTTGATCGCACATTTGGCTAACACTAAGAAGATTATGTTTCAAACCTTCAACATACAATATATTATCTATTTTATTATTTCCATTATCAAGACTAAGAGTACCTTTTCTGGCTATCCTTGTGGTAGTATTATCCCCAAATTTTACACTACCTTCATTTAATTCCTTCAAAGTGCAAAACTTGTTCTTGTGTCGTGTCATGTGACTTGAGAATCCCCTATCAACCTACAATTTATTTACTTTGTTTTGATAATGAAGGGAAGTTTGCACAAACATAGATTCCTCTTTCTTCTACTTTTCTTGCTCCTGTTTCCTTTTCCAAACTCATGTGGGTTCTTTCTTTTGTTTGGCAGGGGTATCTTCTTCCCTGTTTTTTCTAGAAGTTTTCAGTATATCACTTCTAGAAAAATGTGTTATTTTCCCATAGTTGTTGAACTTATAACATACAACATTGAATCAAATAATGGAGAAAATGAATTATATTTTCTAATTGAGAACCCATAAGTACTTTTGTTTTTCTTCCATAGATGATTATTTCTTACATACACTCTACAATCTATTGCTTTATGACCAAAGTGGTTGCAAGAAAAACAATAACCAAGGAAATATTTTTGGTACTGACATGTGTAATGCCATATTTGTGGGAAATTTATTTTTAATATGTCTTTGTTGTCTTTGGGAGGTGTTGTAACATAAATTGACTTCGTGGAAATTTCAAAAAAAATTGAAAATTTTTGCGAAGACCTACTTATTTTTTGTTTTTCTAAGATTTCAATTTGTTGAATTTGATGAGTTTTTCTTAGTATAGACATGCTTGTATAGTGAGTGGAAATTATTATCAAGGAAGAGGTTGGAATTATTATGCATACAATCATTAAACCGGTCACCATGTTTATATCAATTTATGCACAGAAAAGGTGTATTGTCTTTTGGGTGGATATGAAGTGAGTGCTACTTCACTTGATGATATTTGGAATGTTTTGAACCCAAAATGGATGATGCAGGTTTTCCAAGTTCACAAAAATATTGGGTAATTACTCCATTTGTTAAGATCGTGCGTCAATTCACAAGTCAAATTCCAAGTCATAAGTCATGAAACCACTCACAATGAAGAATATTGTGCATCAATATTAATGGTCTCAATTGATCCCCCCCAAATATGCATAATGTTTAATAAGGGGCGGGGGGAACTAAAAAAACATGGTTTAGTAAGTTGTCAACCTAGTGGTAACACATTGAGTTCAACCCCCCTCCYAATGGTTTTCAAAACTGTCGAGGGACCCCACTRAAACCGCTCATGTGAACATTGTCTCAACACTTCAATGCTCTCAATTTTATGGAGACGTTTTAAACTAAAAAAAAAACATATTCCAATGAAATGCATTTCTAGTTGTGGTTGTAGCTAAAAAAATACGAAGATATTCTAGCATGTCGATGATGTTTGAGAAAATATTGTGGAGCATTTYGAGGATCGAGAACACCTATTCATCTACATTGCTAATCAATTMAGAGGGATTTTCCAAGACAAACTTTATTAAGACTGAATGTCTTGTGACTAAGTCACCAAGTGTCGATGCGTGCATTGAGGTGTTATTTTTTCTAGCAAAGTTTATCAGAAGTCTATTCTAACAAACAATTCCATAATCCAAGCGCACAAGATCATGGATGTAAGAACTCGAGATTGTGGAAAAGGGTGTCACCAAAGTGAAAAATAGGAAAAGATGGTAACATAATAGGTGTCTAACCATATTGCAAAGGTGTGTAAACAAGAGGCAAAGAATAGGTATGTAATTACATGCCATAGAATCATGGAGGTATTTCCATAAGATCTCAGGATTCCGAAGATTGATGAGTACAAAGATAGCATCAGATTAAAAAAGCACCATAAACATAGGTACCAACTTAACGAGAATTGTGACCTCAAAACGAGAACTCTAGCCCTTAAAACCTATATTTTTCCATAAAAAAAATGAAAATCAACCCCCAAATCAAAAAGCGGTGCTACCAGTAGCACCATTTTTTCTAACGAGGTTACAATTACAACATTTTTGAAGCATGGCATTCAAAACTCATAAAGTTGCTCAAAAAAACCTTAAAATCAACACCTAAATCAAAAAGTGATGCTACCTAAAACAAAATGTTTTTTTTTTTCTCTAAACGTTAAAATCATAGCTCTTTATGACATAATTGAAATTATGGCACTGACAACACATCCCTACGCAAATAAACAGCCCAAAATTGGACCTCAAATGGTCACTTGAAAATTTATTTACAAACTTTTTAAAAAACATTCACATTAAAAAACAAATAAATAGAAAGGACAAAATCTTCGTAAATATTTTTTTTTTAAAAGAACAAAAAAACACATTAAAAAAAATATATTCAAAATTCAATTTTAAAAAAAAAAGACTAAAAACGAAGGTGAAAAAAAAACTAAA
>JASDQU010816949.1:28926-44690 GCA_032191745.1 Picea mariana | reverse complement strand
TGTAATATTGTTTTCAAAATCCTGAAACTTGGAGATACCTGACATGTATGAGAGAAACGACAATGGATTTTTCTCATAGATTGCTTCAAAGGGAGTCATGCAAGTGGCAGTATTTTAAGATGTGCTGTACCACTATTCAACTAGGGGTAGCCACTGAGCCCACTGATTTTGTTTGTCTGATGCAAAACACCGCAAATAAATTTCCAAACAATTGTTGACAACTTTAGTTTGTCCATCAGTTTAGGGATGATAGGTAGTGCTGAGATTCAATCGGGTTCCCTAGATCCTGAACAATTCTTTCCAAAATTTGTTGGTGAAATTTGGATCACAGTCATAGAGAATAGAATGAGGCATGCCATGGAGTTTGATTATATTATCCATAAAATTTTGAGCCATTGTGGATGAACTGAATGGGTGTTGAAGAGCACATAAATGATCATATTTGGAAAGATGATCTACTACCACCATGATGACTAGCTTATTGCTCGATTTAGGTAAGCTAATAATGATATCCATAGAAATATATGTCCAAATAGCAGGTGAAATTAAGAGAGATTAGAGTGTGCCTAGAGCTTTGAATGTTTATCCTTTTTTACATTGATAGGTATCACATTCAACCACAAAGGTGTGGATGTCCCATTTCATACCATCCCCCAAAAAATAATGTTTGACCCGTTCATAGGCTTTGGTAAACCTTGAATGCCTGTTGGCCCTTGGTTATGGAAGAGAGAGAAGATCAAGAAAGAAAAGGTGAAAAGAGAACTTCGTGGAAGACACAGTAATTGTCAATGGGTCAAAGTGAGCAGACAAGCAGAAAATATGGAGTGAAGTACGGAAAACGCAATCCGTTGAACGAAAGGAGATCGGGAACGATAAATAAGCAAGGAAGAAGGATCAAGGACAACTCAGCAAGTGGGAAAAAACCACCATTGGATGCTTTGGAGCACCACACGAGAGGAAAGGAAGGACAGGCTAGCGAAGCCTAGAAAAAGCGGGTCAATTTGACCTAGGGTTTAGATGCGTAGGGTTTTGGTATCTAGAGTTTTGGCACCTAGGTTTTGGCCTAGGGATGTCAGTGAATGATTGTAATGTATAAATAGAGGTCTAAAGGGCCTAGGTTGGGTAGGTACTTTGGGTTGGTAGGATATTTTTGTCAATCTAGCTCCATTGTTGTGATGATATATTATTGTATTGAGAGAGGGAAGTGCTAAGAGAGAGAGACTTCTGGTGTTGTAAGATCTTCAGTTGTGTGCGAAGGTTAGGTCTTGTAGCTGGGTGCGCAGGAAGGGTTGAGAAAGAGAGAAGAAAAAAGAAGATATGTGAGCTTAGAGTGCAGACAAGAACTGTATGCTTTACATCAATATAATATAGCATAGTTATGTGGACATAGCCCTAGAGAGAGGGTGAACCACGTACATCTTGTGTTGTGTGTGTGGTTGATGCTTTGATCTCTATCATTGTTATATTGTTATTTGCATTGTTGTATTAGATCAGATCTATAACTGTGTAAGGTAGATCTAGCTTGATAAGTGATAGATGCATGTTGCGTTGATGTTGTACTAGATCCACTTGATATACCCTTGGTTGTAGGCATCTCTGTCCTGCAACCCCCTCATAGCTGCTTCGGGTGAGACTGCATCTTCTTCACAGGTGTTGCTGAAAGGGCCAGTAGCTAGGGCTTGTTGGTGCGCTCTTGGAGCTGAACCCTGGGTCTACCCCTGTGCCAACAAATGGTTCCATTGCCGGGACAAGAANTCGAAGACAAAAACTCAAAAGTGGATAGAAGATCAAGAAAAGGACTTCGCTGAAGCCCAGAACAAGAACCCTAATCTTAGTTCAAAGGACTGGTTGAAGAAGTACATTTTTATGGATATACATGAGATATTCTTTGGAGGAATCCATCAGGAGTTGTATGAGTGGCTAGCTAGATTAGCTGATACCCAGTTCAAGATCCGATCTAGACTTCCTGTGGTTTGGATGTCGGAGTTGATCAAGAAGGTCAAGGAAGCTGATAACACCATATCACGAGCGGTAGATCACTGGTTCGATAGTACCATTGGAGGGTACATCACAGAGTTTGTTGTTGATAGAATAGAATCATATATCCAAGCTGAGAGATATTTTTTCAAAGGACCCAGAGGAAATTTTTTGCACTTTCTATAGTTGAGAATTAAGATGTTGTTGCATAATACGAATGTCTTGAAGATACAATAGATTGACTGGATTTGAAAAGACTAATGTTCATGAATTCAGATAGCGACAATGACACAGAAGCTGAACATACATGTAGTGGAAGAGTATTCAGAGGGGTTCACCTTGAGAACATGTTTAAGTAAAACTACGGGGAAGAGGTTTTTTATAGTGGAGAGGAAGCATATCTGACAGATGAAGAACTCAGAACTCGCCGAAACAGAGGAAGGATGAGCTTAAGAGCTTCGACAAAGAGAACCCAAAACCTCAGAAGCCACTCAAACCATCGAAGTAAGTACTTCTATACTTCCTGTTGATTCAGTAGTAAGCAACCAAAGTAATCCTAGTCACTAGAGCATCTAGAGCACTGTCCATAATAGCCCACCACATATTCAGTCAGGAACCCTAGGAAGATTTATGGAAGATGATATGAGGCCACCTATATTTAGGGGAGATGGATCTAAAGATACTGATCAACATTGGTTTCTATGCGAAGCCGTATGGAATATTAAAAATGTCACCGATGAAGCTGTTAAAAGGACCCAGTTCAACACTACCCTAAGGGATCATGCACTGAGCTGGTACATGAAGCTTGTCCAAGGACTTGCACAGCCTAAGTCACTGGGTGAGATCAAGAATGCGTTGATCACAAAGTTCAAGAAACCTAAGTCAAAATCTCAATGTATTACAGAACTGAAGGAGATCAAGAAGAAAGTAGCCGAACCTGTATGGGAGTTCGATCAAAGATTCAAAACCTTAACATACCGATTAACTTTTCAGATCTCAGATGAACAGAATAAAGAATGGTTCATCACTGCCCTGTTATCACACATCAGAGTTCCTCTTATGCAGCAAAAGATTACTTTGCAGGCTGAGGCGTTGGAGATCGCTATGAAACTTGAATCAGCCCCTATGGGAGAATCCATCTCAGGTATGAGCCAGATCTTGAGCTAGCTGACTGGTTTGTCTCTGCAGGTCGAGGATATGAAGAAGGAAAAGGGGAAGGAAAAACGAGACGATATTTTGTGTGTAAGATGCAGATCAGAAGGCCATGATAAGGAACAGTATCCTTTATTCCATGAATATTTGGCCTCAGGAGCATTGATCCCTTTAAAGCAAGTCAACTTGTCCTAGTGCAAAGTATGCAGAAATAGGCACCACATAGGTGAGTGATATTACACGTAGAAGTATGTCCAAAAACCTACAAATTTATATTGTACATTCTGTAAGTCTGTAGGACATGATGATAGAGATTGTAGGGCTTATGATCTCATGCATGAAAGGTCAAGAGACATATATAAGATCCAAGGTGAAGTAAAACAAGAGGGAAATGCTATGTAGTATAACTCTCCTGGGAGAGAAAAGTTCAATCCTCACAGTGGATTCAGAGGAAGAGGAGGAGGAGGAGGAATGAGTTGAGGCCGAGGAAAGATCGTCTGTTACAACTGCGCACAACCATGACACAATGCAAGGGATTGTTAGAACCCTTGTACCACTTGCATCTACTGCATCTCATTTGACCATGTTATAGAAGAATGTCCTGTGTTGCTTGCTAAGCTTCAGGAAAAACGAGGACCTCAGCAGAACCCACAAGTGCAACTGATATATGATGAACCTCGCGGAGGAGACCCTAGATTTGCTGTCATAACCAGAGGAGGAACTTCTATAAGAGAGGATAGAATGACTCAAGAAAATATTGTAGAAGACTCAGGTATCAGGAAGGCCACAGAGAAGACCCAAGCCTTTAATGCAAAGAAAGAAAGACAAATCTTTGAGGAAGCAAGACAAGAATTCAAAGAAGATCAAGGTTCCTCGTCAAAAACACAACCAGAAATAAGAGAGTATGGAATGCCTCATGCATTTGATCAGTCTGCTTCGCCAAGAGAAGGAAAAGAGGTAAGCAAGCTTGTGGACTTTTTATACACTTGTATTAAGTTAATTAATTAGGACGAGAACACTATGCAATGTATACAGAACTTAATCAGACAGTATGAACTAGGAAAGACAAACCCCTTACTGAATAGGGCAGTACACCAAATTTGTAAGAAGAGAAGGACAAATAAGGAATTACATTTGAATGCTCAAATAGGAGAGTATGAGATAGACTATGTAGTCCTCGACTTAGTGTCAGAGGTCAATGTCATGACGAAGAAATCTTGGGCACAGATGGGAAAACCAAATTTTATCTACTCCCCTATCAGGCTTAGGATGGTTAATCAGCAAGTTGTCATCCCATTTGGACAATTGGAGCATGTCCCTATGGACATCGATGGAGTAAGAACGTTTGCAGATTTTGAGGTAATTGAAATAGTTGACAATAGTTGTCCTTACCTTATGCTATTAGGAATTGATTGGGCCTTTGATAAATCTACTGTTGTTGACTTAAAGAAGAGACGCATGACTTTTGAAAAGGATGGCCTTAGGGTCATCACACCTTTAGATCCAGATGAAGGTCAACAATACATAGAGCCCATCAGAGAAGAAGACTACACATATGCACTAGAAAACATATACAAACTGCAGCCATACAAAAGGATTACATCAACCCTACAGTCGATGGGAATCTGAGTTGGCGAAGTGACAACCCATGTTCATCAGATTCAGAAGAAGCGCTGGAAAACTGGCAAAACTAGATGTACGAAGTATCCACCAGAAGATGTGCTAAATTAACCAGAGAAGTCTACTGGATCAGCACAACAGTAAGTAACTTACCTACCTTTGATGGTCTGAACCCTTTAGAAGCCTTCCTATCAGATTTTGAAGCAAATGTATCAACACAACAGAGGTTGTTGGCAATGTATGAGGCCCTGAAAGCCACACTAGTAAGATGGCGGGGGACACACAAAAGTAATATTACAGACTGGGCACAATGTCGAAACTTGATGATAGTGCGGTTCTTGGCACAAGCAGTCAGTTGTGAAGTAAGGTATACCGGTCGAAGTTGCCCAAAGGACCATGTGCAAAGCTGCGAAGAGGCCTGTAGCGACATCCCTCGAGAGCAATGGGTGCACAGATTCATTAACACACTGGATATGACCCCTATCAACTGGTACCTTCAAGAAGAACTGTGCCTCATCACTGCAGACTGGGAAGGTATGATTCCAAATTTTTTAACCACCTTTTTATTTGAAAGTGAATATATTTTAGTAGACCAAGCATTACAAATTGTGAGAAAGAAGGTATTCGAGGAGGCATCTAGCCTCTCTATGGAACAAGAAGAGGACGAATGGACTGCACCTCTCCAAAAATTGTAGAATTGCTACAACATCAATGCTGACGATGATGACCCCAGGAAGGTAAACATCATTGAAACAGAAGGTCAAAGAGATGTGGAAGGACCAGGAGTGGAGCTACCATTTATTGGTCAGCCAGTTAGTATTAAAAAAGTCAATATTGGGACAGAGGAGACACCAAATCTTGCCAATGTCGGATATTATTGGGATGTTGCTACCATTGACAAGATTACAGAGTTGCTACACAAATATCATGACTTGTTTTCGACCAAGTTCACTGATATGAAAGGTATCAAAGGTCCTATGGGAGAGATGAGGATACCTTTGAAACCATGTGTGAAGCCATTCAAGCAAAGACCCTATAGATTGAACCCGAAATATAAGGAAAAAGTGAAGATTGAGCTCGACAGAATGCTAGAAACAGGGATTATATAACCTGAGTCGGAGTGGATTATCCCTATGGTGGTACAAGACAAGAAGATAGGTGAGATCAGGATCTTCATAGATCTCAGGAAGTTGAATGATTCTTGTTTGCATGACCCTTTTCCTACACCATTCACCGATGAAGTATTAGATAATGTGGGAGGCTAGGAGGTATATTATTTTACAGATGGATTTTTAGGATACCATTAGATCCAGATTGCCAAGGAGGGCCACCAAAAGACCATGTTTGCCACAAAATGGGGATCCTACCAATATACATTGATTCCATTTGGACTGAAGAATGCCCCAACCATATTTTCTAGGGTGGTGGTAGAAGCCTTCAAAGAGTTCTTGCATAAATTTTTAGAAGCATATTTTGATGACTGGACTGTGTTTAGTTTGTTGAAAAACCATATTGAATGTCTAAGGCTAATGTTGGATAACTGAAGGAAGTGTCAAATGGCTTTAAATATGAAGAAGTGCATCTTCTTCTCATAATTTGGACTACTATTAGGACATATTGTATGCAAGCAGGGATTGTTGGTTGACCCATAAAAAATTGCAATTATAGTTGATTTGCCACCTCCTACTTCAGTTAAACAACTCTGCACTGTGCTAGGACATACTGGCTATTAAAGGAAATTCATCAAAGGATATGCACATATTACAACACCTATGGACAAGCTGTTGAAGAAAGACTGTCAGTTTAGCTGGACAGAAGAATGCCGGATGAGCTTCGACACACTGAAACAAAAGATGGTTACTGCACCTATTCTGGTTTTTCCAGATTGGACCAAAGAATTTCATGTGCATGTCGATGTGTCATATATTGCATTAGGAGAAGTACTGGCACAATCTAGAGAAGGGGATATTGACCATCCGTTATCTTGTTCTAGCAGGAAGCTATCTATAGTTGAAATTAATTACACCACCCCCGAAAGAGAAGGACTAGCCATGGAGTATGTGCTGCAAAAATTCTGCCACTACTTGTTGGGAGGACACTTTAAAATGTTCACAGATCACTCTGCATTGAAGTACCTAGTCAAGAAGCCAGTGTTGGGGGGACGAATATGAATATGGCATCTACTGTTTCAAGAATATGACTTTGAAATCATAGTTAAGCTAGGAAGAATGAACAAGGGCCCTGACCACTTGTCGAGGTTGGAACATGGTGAAGAACCCACCAGTTTGGAGGATACACTGCCGGATGCACAACTGCTCACCACTAGAAAGATTGACGACCACTTCATAGACATAGTCCAGTTCCTGTCAACAAGAATGGCACCTAGTAAGTACACAATTCCCTAGAAGAAACAATTAGTGGTGTGCACTGCAGACTTTTCAATTATAGCCGGTCAGCTATACAAAATGGGACCCGATGAGATATTAAGGAGGTGTGTTATGGAGATAGAATTCCCACTGATCCTCACAAAATCTCATGAAGGCATCACTGGAGGACATTATGCAGGGAGAGAAACTACGTAGAAGGTTATGAGAGCTGGCCTTTGGTGGCCTACCTTACACAGAGATGCTAAAGATTATACTAGAGCCTGTGATGTATGCCAGAGAGTTAGAAAACCATCCCGAAGAGATGAAATGCCATTAGCACTGCATATGACCCTACAAGCATTTGGAAAGTGGGCCATTGACTTCGTGGGACCTATAAACCCACGAGGGAAGCGCACAGAAGCAAGGTACATAATTACTGCAACAAAATACCTGACTATATGGTCTGAAGCCAGAGTAGTTAAGGACTGTAGTGCAACTACAGTTGCACGTTTTATATTTTATGACATAATAACTAGGTTTGGATGCCCAAAGATCCTTATGAGTGATCAAGGCACACACTTCATCAATAAAACAGTCGAAGCCCTAACTGAAGAATTTGCAGTCCACCATCAAAAGAGTACACCTTACCATCCACAAGCAAATGGAATAGTTGAAGCATTCAACAAGATCTTGGAGACAACATTAACAAATATATGTAGTGTGAAAATAGATTATTGGGATTTAAGAGTACCTGCAGTACTATGGGCCTATAGAACCACTTGCAAGAAATTAACACTGCAGACCCCGTTTAAATTGGTTTATGGTCTTGAAGCTATTGTTCCAATGGAGTATTTAGTACCAAGCCTGAGAATTGCTACTTTTACACACATGGATGATACTGGAGCAGTTCAAGAGAGGCTTGCACAGTTGGTTGAACTGGAAGAAGACAATTTTATTGCAGGATTCCAACAACAGATTCAGAAGGAAAGAGAGAAGGCTTATCATGACAGGCACATCAAAAAGAAGGCATGCAAGCAATGTGACTTAGTACTGGTGTACGACAGTAAGTTCTTGAAACATCTTTGGAAGTTCAAAATGCATTGGCTCGGACCGTATGAGATTTCTTATGTTACTGAAGGGGGAGCTGCGCAACTAAAAACATCGAAGGAAGAATGGAAGGAAGGATTAGTATATGGGAGTCGGCTGAAGTTGTACTACGACAACCAGCTACCTCACACACCTCAGTAAGACAAATAATAAAAGGGTCTAGGTACCAGCTGCAGTTGAAACTGGATACCAGACACAAAAAAGATAGTCTGCACAAGGATGAGAAGGAGGCATAGAGCAAAAAGCAAAGGCTGCCCTGCGCAGTCCAAAGTCGAAGCAAAATAGAGAGATCAGATCTAAAGTGCCTCGGGACGAGTCACAGGTGAGTGTTGGGGGCCTGTTGGCCCTTGGTTATGGAAAAGAGCAAATATCAAGAAAGAAATGGTGAAAAATGAACTTTGCAGAAGACACAGTAACTGTCACTGGGTCGAAGTAAGCAGATAAGCAGAAAATATGGAGCAAAGTACAAAACAAGTGAGCCATTGGATGAAAGGAGATCGGGGACGATAGATAAGCAAGGAATAAGGATCAAGGACAACTCAACAAGTGGGAAAAATCCACCATTGGATGCTTTGGAGAACTGCATGAGAGGAAAGGAAAGACATGCTGGTGAAGCCCAGAAAAAGTGGGTCAAGTTGACCTAGGGTTTAGATGCCTAGGGTTTTGGTATCTAGGGTTTTGACACCTAGGTTTTGGCCTAGGTTTGTTGGTGAATGATTGTAATGTATAAATAGAGGTCTAGAGGGCCTACGTTGGGTTGGTACTTTGGGTTGGTAGGATATTGTTGTCAATCTATATCCATTGTTGTGATGAGATATTATTGTATTGAGAGAGGGAAGTGCTGAGAGAGAGAGCCTTCTAGTATTTTAAGATATTCAGCTATATGCGAAGGTCAGGTCTTGCAGCTGGGTGCGCAGAAAGGGGAGAGAAAGAGAGAAGAAGAAAGAATATCTACGATATGGGATTGCAGACAAGAACTATATGCTTTACATCAATATAATATAGCACATTTCTATGGACATAGCCCTAGAGAGGGTGAACCACGTACATATTGTGTTGTGTGTGTGGTTGATGCTTTGATCTCTGTCACTGTTATATTGTTATTTTCATTGTTGTATTAGATCTGATCTATAACTGTGCAGGGTAGATCTAGCTTGATAAGTGATAGATGCATGTTGTGTTGTTGTTGTACTAGATCCACTTGATATTCCCCTGGTTGTAGACATCTATGTCCTGCAACCCCCTCATAGTTGCTTCAGGTGAGACTGCATCTACTTTGTAGGTGTTGCCGAAAGGGCCAGTAGCTAGGGCTTGTTGGTGCGCTCTTGGAGCTGAACCCTGGGTTTGCCCCTATGCCAACAATGCCCAATAGTGGGTGAAGCATGAAGGTCAGAGAGGATCATGGATTTAAGGTTTGATTGTTTTCTTAAATACAAACGAACTTTATAGCGAAGATCTTCATTGTGCCAGGATTACCCTAGATAAGATTGAGGATCATGTTTCAATTTTTTGGATTAGGCTAAAAAGTTTGGGGTATTGCAACCATTTATTGTGAATGAACTGAAGCCATTATACTACAATGAATGAGAGGGAAAAGAGGGACCCTTCTTCTTCATGTTTCCTTGAAAGAGCATCAGCAACCACATTTTTTTCCCTCCTTGTATATGATCTCATAGTCATATCTAAACAATTTGGTCACCCATCTTTTTTGCTCCAGGGATGAAATTATTTGTTTCAGAAAATACTCAAGGCTACAATAATTAGTTTTAATTTGGAAGTGTTGTCCCCAATAGATAAGGACGCTAGAGATCCACTTCATGCAGAATAACCAACTTTTAATTTTCATAGGTTGATTGGCCCAAATTTTGTTTTGACAATTGTTTTCTAATGAAATACAAAGGTCGACCATCTTGCATGAAGATTTCCCCATTTCCTTTCCTTGACGCATCAAATTCTTGGACAAAAGTCTTGGTGAATTTTGGTAGTTCTAGGACAAGAGTTGTGCACATAGCCTCTTTCAAGACTTGGAAGGATTGATCAACTGCCAGAGTCCAAATGAAAGTGTTCCTTTTATGGAGAGAAGTGAAAGGAGATGCAATTTTTTCCATAATTCTGAACAAACTTGTGATAATATCCCATTAAACCCAAGAAACCACATAATATTTTATGAGTTTTGTGGCAATACCAATCCTTCCTAGATTCAATTTTCTTAGGATCCACCCATACACCATCATTGTTGATAATATTACCTAGGTACTCAACTTTAGAGGCTCCAAAAGTACATTCAAACTATTTGATAAAAATTTTGTGCTTAGACAGTAGATGGAGAACTTTATCCACATGGGAGAGATGGGATTTCCAAGTTTTACTATAGATGAGAATGTCATCAAAGAAAACTAAGACAAAATGATGGAGGAAAGGATGGAAGACATGATTCACGATACTTTGAAAAGTGGAGGGGTCATTCCACAAGCCAAAGGGTATGACCAAGAAATCATAGTGACCCTCATGAGTTCTAAAGGAAGTCTTGGGGATGTCTTCCTCTTTCATACATATCTGGTGGTATCCAAAATAGAGATAAAGTTTGGTAAAGTATTGAGCACCAATCAAGTCATCCAAAAGTTCATCAATTACAAGAATGTGAAATTTGTCTTTGATTGTGAGTTTGTTGAGGGCACGAAAATCAAGACACATGCACTAAGTTCCTTCTTTCTTGAGTACCATGACTACTAGAGAATAATAGTGGCTGGTACTAAGATGGATAACAATCTCTTCTATCACTTCTTGAACATTTTTCTCAATTTAATTTTCTGGGCAAAGGGATGATGATAAGGGTGAACATTGGGAGGAAGACTACCCAATACTAGAGGAATAGAATGATCATGAATGCCACAAGGAGAGGGAAGTACACGGGGAGTGTTAAAAATAGATTGGTGTTGGGATAGTATAGATTGGATGTCAGTGTGCACAGAGGGTGTCTCAGCAACTTGAATGGAATAAAGTTGGGAAATAATGCTAGAATAACCTTTTTTGAGTAGCTTTTCCATTTGGTGGGAACTGATGATATGAGGTGAGGTTGTTGTGATGCCTTGGAACTTATACTGTTGTCCCTCCTATTGGAATTGCATGGTTAGGTCCTTAAAATCCATGAGGATGGGGTCAAGAGTGAATAACCATTCCACACCGAGCACAATGTCACAACCACCCATGTCAATAGAAAGTATATGAGACTTCAGGTGGTACTGACCAATTTGTAGGTGCACATTTTCACAACACCCAAAACATTTCATGGAACCACCATTGGTAATCATGATTTGAATATTGTTGACTGCACAGATATAGCAATTGATTTCCTGGGCAATGTGACAATGAATAAAATTATGCGTGTTGCCACTGTCAACTAGGATTATGACTTTCCTATGCTTAATGTAGCCAATTAGCTTGAGGGTTTGGGGTGTAGAGAAGCTAGTGAGGGCGTGCAGTGAAATAAACGGTTCAACTTTTGGTGGATCAAAGGGAACAATAAGATCATTTGATTAGGGTAGCGCTTCCACTGGGGAAACTTTGACATCCTCGTCACAACATCCTTTTAAATGGCCATAAAAATATTATGTTCGTTACACTTGTGCCCTGAAAAATATTTGTCATCACAATCAGAACAAAGACCCTTGAGTTGACGTTCAACCATTTCTACCCAAGTTAATTTCTAGATCTTAAGAGGAGTGGCATGAGAGGCATGATTGGTAGGTCTAGGGTGAGGAATAAATGAGGGTTTTATGTTGTGGGAAAAGACGACCAATTGTTCTTCCTTGGTGCATTTAGTAGCTTCCAACCAAATCTGGGGGAGATCCATTAGGACCCGGGCTCAGATTTCATCCTTTAGGACACTAATAAAGCATTCCCTGAAGAAGGCATATGACATGCCCTCCATTATGAAAGTCAAATTCTCAAAGGAAACGATAAAGTATTCCACTATGCCTGAATTTTTAAACTTGGTCAAACATCCCAAATGGCATGTATTTGTATCAAAGTGTTCATAAAGTTCAGCCACAAATAATGCCCAGGAAACATTCCCTTGGTGTGATTTTTTATGCCATTGCCACCATTGCCAATGTTTAGGATCTAGATAAAGGACACCATAATGAATTTTGGCCAATTCATCAATGATTCCATGAAAGGAGAAATAATGTTCCATTTGAGTGACCCATCCCATGGGATACAAGCCATCAAATTTGTTCACCTCGACTCTAGGAAGACGTAATTCTCTATGAAGTTAATTGGAATGAAAGGATTGGTAATGGAAAGAGTTGACATATTCATGGTGGTAAGGTTATTTAAAGGAGCTAGGGCCCTGTAATCGACTCATTAAGTGGTTGATATTGGTTGAGAGGGAGTCTATGGACTATTGCACACCTCGTAGATCAATTTTGAGGGTAGCAGTACTAGGTTTGTGGGTATCGTTATTATAGTGGAGGGTAGAAATATTGGAATTGATTTCTTGGATGGTATGATTTTTTTTTCATTATTGGTGATCAAGGTGTTGATTTATTGGTTGTGGGTGAGATCCATTTGGGGAGAAGCAAAAAGTGTCCAGGTGGATTTGCATAGAAAAAAGGGTTATAGATGAGGGGTATCACAATGGATGGGGCGAAGAGAGGAATATAATGGGATAGATGGAAAATAAGGGTGTCAAGAAGGGTGGCTGGGTCCACGAAGAAAAAAAAACTTACCAGTGTAGGTAGCACTGCGATTAGGGAGAAGAGGGAAATCTAATGGGATAGGTATTGAATAAGGGTGTTGGTGTGGCCACCACAATATTTTTTTACTATTGCAAAGTTATAATTTTTCTTGAAGAATACTGCAGTGATAGAATTCCCAAATTGTTAATAGGGAAAATCATGTAGGAATTTCGCAACTGGGATGTAGGAAGCAGGATTGCACGGCAAAATTTCCCTTCTGTTTCGTTCCCAAGGGTTAGGGTTTTCAGGTTCCTACAGACAAGGGTTTTACCTGTGCTATAGATCTATGATATACATGCAGGTTCGAACAATAATACTCGACTCAATATCTCAAGGCACCAACCAAGGAGGCTCAACCATACCATTAGTTGTGCTACCCAATTGCCCATGTACTAGAGAGTATTTTCTCGAGTGTTATTCTCGATGTCACTATAATAGTCATGTGACTAATCAACTGATATAGAGGTAGTTTCAAGAGACCCAAGGGAATCCCAATATACCTGATAGTACATGGGAGTGATGGTCATGTACATATTCTGTCTGATGTTGTATTACTCGAAGGGGTGCCAACAAGGGTTACCAAGGTTTTTCAACAAGGTGAAATGTTTGTTTTGAGTAACCCCATGAAATTGTCTATATTTATTTCATGTAGTCTTCCCCAACCGCAATTTTATCCATTGAATGAAAAGTCTCTGCGCTTTAAAGACACCGACAGTACACGTCTCTACCCTAAATTTTGTTTTCCCACAAATTATGTAGAGGAAAGAGCTCTTATACCACTTGTAAAGTACCAGATTTGTTATAATAAGCAAAAACGAAAATATTGCAACAAATACCAGTGGAACAACAAAATATAGATAATAACAACACCAACAATGATACCTTTATTGATAGAAAGTCAATTTCACTTGTCTCTTCGAGAGGGAAACCTCCAATAGAGTAGAACTCTATTACAATAATTCTCAAGGAGAGACTTTCTCATTCCTTCTACTCCTATTTATACTAATTCTATCTTCTAAAGAACATTATAGAGGAAGATATTTCTAGAAGCGGAAGCCTCTATTAAGTATTCTTACATTAGACTTGTTCACATTACGAAATAGGCCTTATTTACTAATTTTAGCCTTTATTACATGAAAAATATATTATTCTAGTTATGTGAGGGGTTAGGGAGGTTAGGACCCTAACAAAAACAATGCTGATCAAATCATGTAGGAGAAGTGGTAGGATGTGATCCTCATTCTCCATCACATTGGACTAGTTTAAGGTAGAGAATATGATCATGTATGGTGTCCATTGGGTTGATAATAGAGGTTGTTGAGCATCTGATAGGAAGAATAAAGATATAATAGAGGATGGAATGGATCTTATGAAAGATAATATGTTATATGTAGTGTTGATGCAGCGAAAAGCAATTATGAAGCTAAAGATTTTGGGGAGAACTATGAAAGAGTATGTAAACTCGCCATCCCAACAGATTAAGAGAATTCAAGGGCATAGATGAAAATCTAGTCATCAAAATTTACCTCCAAAGGATTGAAACATATCATGGCTTGGGAAAAATTTACATCATACAATTCTAGGGCAATGTAAGTAGTGTAAAATCCAACATTCTCAATGGTGAAGAAGGAAGATTGGATCTCACTCTCATATGATAATAAGCAAAAATCCTCTAGGAAACTAACTCATAACTAATCAATATGACAAATGTTTACAAATATGCTCACATGGAAAGGATTCCAATGATTTTTACAATTTTGTTCCATTATCTTATAGGTCTAAAGAACCTAGTAAGCTAGTAGACAATAGACACCAAACCATAGCTTTCAAAATCTAGTCTAAAAGTTTATGGACGATACTAAGTTTTTTTTATAGAAAATAGTACATATGGATTTTTTGGGTAACAATATGTATCATTTTAGGTTTGGGAGGTGTGTGGAGGGAGTGTTTTTTACAACCCTAGAGGATAAAAGGAATTCACTTATGATTGGGGATTAGGAGAGGCATCCAACATCCAGGCTAAAGCACTAGCTCCTTTTTAGGGTCTTATGTTGTTGCACATAATACATATCAAAAAACTTGTGGCCATTGGATATTCCATGATGATAATTCGACAATATCCCCTAACAACAAGATATTATAACTTGTCGAGATTGATAGACACAATACACAACGTAATGGAACATTTCAATAAAATATATTTTACCATGTCTTTCATCATAAAAAAATTGAAACAGATGACATGGAAAATATAGGTGTTCTTTTGAATCTAGGTCCAATGATCCAAATTGGGTGGGGGGGATGGTTTTTCATTATCTTCCATGAAAATATTCCTAATCAACTATAGTATGAATTCCCTCATCAAATTGATGGAAAAGTGGTATTTAAATCACATAACCATGCAAAGGAATTTAACTCACTCCACCCACCCTTACCCATGCCATCTCTCGACATGCTTATGGATTCAATGGTGGGAGAATAAGCCTTCCCAATGACGACGGGATAAAGGATTTATTTGTGGTTTCAATTTTCTTCATAGAAATTGCTTGTGTAGGTTCAAGGTTCTCTAAGAGGTGTGTCCACTCTCCTTTGATGGCATTTGAGACTAGGTTTGTAATGCCACAATGGAGGAATAATTATTTGTGGTTGAGTGTTGTCTAGATGAGGATTCTTATGGGAAGGAAGACTGGGGTTTGGGTGTACCCATGTATTTTCATGACGTCTTTACCATCAATGGAGAGTAGAAATCATTGTAGTGAGGGGAACACATATGACATGGTTAAATTCCATAGGTTAATTCAAA
>JASDQU010816949.1:8583-28887 GCA_032191745.1 Picea mariana | reverse complement strand
ATGGAGCAAGTGAATTCTAAAATATTTGATTTGGAGTTAAGGATGGATATTCATAATTCTTAAATTGAAAGGATGGTATTTGAGAAAAATATGTTTATTCATATTATTCATAATTATAATGGAAGCCCCAATACATTAGTGGCATCTCAGAGAGAGATTGAAGAAGATTGATGAAGTTGTTGCAAAGGAGAAAACCCAAAACCAACAAAAAGTTTCCAATGGATGTTTTTCCCCACTTTTATCAATGTTCATGATTTGCAAGTTTCACTACAAGGAGAACACCTTCTTGCGGAGGTTTTTACAGAACCTCCCCCCAAAAATTATTTTTTGTTTATAGTGGATGTAGGCGAACGAAGGTTTTTGCATATGTTTTTTTATCGGTGCGCCTTTAAAGTATATATGCACATGTGCATTAATTAACAATAACACATCGATGCGTCAATGTTCCATTGGCACTGCCATAACTTGTAATAAAATTGTATGCACCAAATAAATCACACTAGTGTTGTTGAACATTACACACTGGTGTGCCTCACTGTCATTAGCCGCACCATGATATGGTAAAGAATTTTTTTTTACCAAACTGATTTTCATTGTTATAGTGAATCTCATGCTTCCAGACTCTCAAGCAAGCATTGATGCTTACCTTTCTCCATATTATGTCTTGTTTCTAGTGCTCTACATTGACTTGAATAGCTCCATTGGTGGATTCCACATATTTCTAAATTTTGGAAATTACCATGAATTTTCATTTCCTCTCAACAGTTCAACCATGCCTCCTTGAGATAGAAGAGACCAGATAAATTATTTATTACCTTCCTATTTGCATTTTCATCCAATCAAAATTAGAATTTAGCTTGAAATTTGGCATTTTTTTCAATTTTGCGTAGTGTGCATGAATGGTTTGGCTTGCCCCGACGTGATGCATACTTTTTTTAATTCACAGTGAGCACCACAACCAGTGTGTATAATATATTTCCACACTGGTGTCATTCAAACAAGCACATTGCGATAAATTATTTAAAAACAAAGCGATGAATCCTTCAGGACACCTTGAACCCGACGCACAATGGAGTTCTACCTGTATCGATACATTTCACTTCATTAACTGCTTTGCTAGCTCAATGATATATAATATTTAACCTATAAGTGAACCAAGTTATCCCAACTACACTAGGGCATACCCGAAAAATAATGCACTGGAGCGTCAACATTCAAATGCATCGCCATACTTTATAGTAAAAATACACGCACTGAATAAATCATACCAATGTTGTTGGACATTATGCATCGAGTGCCTAACTGTCATTAGGTGCACCACAATAGAGTAAATAAAAAAAATTACCAAACCAATTTTTATTTTTACATTGCATCTTATGCTTGCAAACTCTCAAGCAAGCACCGATGCTCACCTTTCTTATTAAGATGCCATGTTTTCGGTGCTCTACACCAACTTGGATAGCTCCATTGGTGGATTCCACACATTTACAAATTTTGGAAATTGCCATGAATTTTCATTCCTCTCAACAATGCAACCATGCCTCATCGGGACAAAAGATATTAGGTAAATTATTTATTACCTTCCTATTTTCATTTTCATCCAATCAAAATTAGAATTTAGCTTGAAATTTGGCATTTATTTCAATTTTTTTTTTTTTAATTTCACTCAGTGCACCTGAATGGTTCGGATTTCCCCGATGCGTTGCATACTGTGTTAAATTCATAGTGACCACCATAGCTGGTGCATATAATATATATCCACATCGATTCCATTCAAACAATCGCACCATGATAAATTATTAAAAACAAAGTGGTGCGTCCCCTTGAACGCCCTGAAACCGACGCACAATGGGCTTCTACCCGCAATGGTACATTTCACTTCATTAACCACACTGATAGCTTGATGGCATATAGATTTTAACATAGCGGTGCACCAAGTTTAACAAACTACACCGAGGCATACCTGAAACATAACGCCCCTGCGTGTCAATGTTCAAACACATCGCCATACTTTACAATAAAAAATACACACACCAAATAAATCACACCAGTGTCATTGAACATGATGTATCTATACACTTTACTTAACTAATGACACCACTATCATAATGATTTATAAAATTTAACGTTTCGGTGCAACCATTTTAATCCAACACATTGACACTGTCAACAAAAACTCACCGGGGCATATATTTCCTGAATTTTCATAGTGGGGCATCTCATTGGACACCACGTTCTTGGTGCTCTATCCTTTACAATGCATCGATGTACAAAAATCTGGTGCTCCACTATCATGGTGGTACCTATGTGATAATAGTAACATAGCGCACCATTTCAGATGCCATTATGAATTTTAGCTTAGTGGTGCCCATCAATTTAATAAACATGTCAATGTCATAAAGGCAATGCCACCAGGATGAATACTAAATAAACAATTAAAGCGGTGCAACTTAGTAGGCGCACCATTGCAACCTGATAGACAACATGTTGGTGCTTTAGAATACATGGCACACTGATGCTTTCAATTTAACAAAGGGCACCATGGATTTGCATGCTATAAATTTTAGCATTGCGGTGTGTCTTTGTTAACAAATGAATTGGTGTTGTTAAAAGCACTGAAATAATGCGATTAAAGAACCGAGTCAGTGTGGATATTCCTATGGGACACACCACTTGGCAGTGTTGTTGTTTTGAGATAGTGCACTATCCACAGGGTGTATAATCTGTTGGTGGTGCACCGATTTATTTTAAATATTTTTTTGTAAAAAAAATTAATTTTGGATTTTTTTTAAATACGCATCATTTATATATGTATTTGTTTTATAATTTCAATTTATTTTAACTGTAAATACGTTCCTAAAAATATTTGTATGTGAATCTGAGACAATGACAACGAGAGGAGGAGGCGAGGTGGTGACATGTCAAGACGTACACATTTGTGTGTGAATGGGAGACTCGAGAGACGGATAGGAAGATGTACCCTCACCCTCTTTCATAGAAAAAACAACACCTTTTGATGGATATTGGCCTCTTGAAGTTTTATCAGGAGGGTACGTCCCTTATGGGGAACTCTACATTGTTACAATAGTTGATCTATCATCGAGATCATGCGACACAGGGGTTCAGGGTTGGTCTCGATTTGTGGTATCATCCCATAAAGGATGATGTCTATTTTATCACTGGGTTGTCTAGGAGGGGGGTGTAGTTTCCCCATTTCCTTGCGCTGCCACCCAGTGTTGCAGGAGATACCCAACTGACATATGTATAGAGATATGCCAGTCAACATATTGTTTCGACTTCAGAGTTGTAGGTTCGTGGTGGTCAGCTGTGGATACGTACATTTCATAGATAGGACATTAGGTGCCTATGTCATATGATCTCATCACTGTCACATTATAGCTTTTATGGGAATCATATTTGTTTCTCTATATTTCATTATGTAGATAGTTTATTGAAAGAGCCCCAATTGATTAGGTGGGAAGATGTTTTTTTGAGACAATTTTTTCATGCATTAGATCATTGTCACTTTGTTATGTCTGGGACGAGATTATTCCCATTTTCTTCTAAGTTATATACACTATTTTTTGAGAGGGTTCATGCTACTCAACCAATGGTACCTGAATTTCTTGCTAGGCCTATGTTGGATGTGCATATGTGCATGTGGGGGAAGTTGATACCCATGAGAGGCCAGTCTGAGTTTCCCATTACTCTGTTGGGAAAGAAGGTATTAGATTTATTATCTAGCGAGGATGATCATGTCCTCGATATTGTAGAGTACCTATACGCAGGGATAGATTGGAGAGGATATACAAACATCCTATTTATAAAAAAGGAGCCACCAGATGAGAGAGGTAATATAGTCGTTATGTTTTGATCAATCTATTTGCAAATTTTTATGTCTTATTTAATGCACATGTAATTTATTGTAACATTTTGTTTCAATTATATTATTATTAATATCTATTGTTTTGCAGATATTGGAACATATGTTGGGGATGCGTCTCCCAAACATGAGGATGAGGTGATGAAGGAGGTAGAGGACCATCATCCAGTAGTACAAAGACCCCACATGCCAGGTAGCTTGAATACAAGAGTCTGGATAGAGGTGTTGGATGAGCTATGTCGTGTCATGAATAGTCACAGAGTGGTACCTATATGCCCTAGAGACATATTACGGGTAGAGGAGATCTCTACTACATGGAGGAGTTTTCCTCATGACATGACGATGTTGATGCATCATATTGATGGTGCCATCAAACTCATCGATATGTTGATGGATGGTTCTATGTTGATGGATGGTTCTAATGATCCCACTACATCTAGCTCATCAACAGAGCCATCCAAATCCTCTACTCCACCACATGGTCCTCCTCCTCCTCTTCACTCTCATCCACTTGAGTTAGTTGAAACATATACTGATCCTATCACTTCCCTCAACATGTGTCTGAACCTCAATCCATGTCTAATCCTCCTCCTCATGTTTCCCTTCCACATGTGCCTGAACCTATATCCACGTATGATACTCCCCCTCCCCCCTCCTCCTCCTATTGCTTCTCCTCCACACATGTCACCATATTCTATTGATCCTCCCCCTCCTCCTCTGCTTGTGTCACCATCCAACAATTATTGTATTTCTCCTAGTCCACATGTGTCATCATCCAACGATCTCCCTCCTCCTCCTCTTCCTCCACACGTGTCACAATATTTTGATGCTTTGGACATTATTATCACATCGGGTAGTGTTCATTCACATATTCATGATATTGATATAGAGACGCTTGATAATGCACTTTTTCCGATATTTGTTTATGAGATAGTTGTTCTTGATGGAGTCTCTACCTTTGGTAGTATATACATTGATTCACTTGGCTCTGGTGGTGGACCTAGCTAGTAGTGGTACTGATTAACATTTATACTGATTGTTTTTATATTTGATTGGAGATCTATATATATGACATGATTATTGAAAATTTGTTGAGATGTATGTTTGACATGTATATTCATATGTATATCGCTCATCTATATTATGTTTTTCATATAATGTTGTGGTTTTTCTTGTTGTTTGATTTATAAAATGTAATATGAGTATGCTAATGATGAACATTGTTAATGATTTCTTTGTTTTTAAGTGAAATTTGATATGTATCACTCATTTAAATTTATAGTTTCCATATAATGTTTAACCTTTTTTTTTTTTGTAACTTCAAAAATTTAAATTAACTAGCATAAAATTACCGAGGTAAGGTTTAGGGTCAATTTTCCCAGTTGGGGGTCAAATTTCCCCGGAGATGGAAAGTAGAAATATTGCAAGAGAACAAAGTAATACAAATTAACTAACCATTTTGTTGGGCCTGCCTAATGGAAAACAAGACACTACTTTGCCAAAAAGATTAATTTTTTTTTGTTGAAGAGGATGGCAATAAGTGTTCCATTCCTATTGCTTTTCTCAAGTCGATTATCAATATGAGCATGAGAGGAATTTGCAATCTTTGTCTATGGATTGTGGTTCTCATGATGCTCCATATTTTGAAAAATCCTGTTGTCATTATATTCTTTGCAAACCCAACATAAGACCAACCTCATGCTCTTGTAATTGCACAAAACGTGGCATCCTAGAGAGGTTTTACTTCATGTTTTTAATTTTGATATCCATCGCTAAGCATTTAAGATGAAGGTGAGTAATCCTGCGAGGCCAAATATTTACAGTCATTGAGGAGAGGGGTATTGGAATGAACTAACCATGGTTGGTTGAGGAAATTGACAGGGCCTTGGAGACCATGATTTGCTAGTATGTCAGACACTTTTTTGGAATCCCTTTTCACATGAGAGATCATAGTGGTTGGGATTCAGGCTAAAAGAGAAGGGAGGGAGTCCAAGCCTACAACTAGGCACCAATTTACAATCACCTTTGTTGGATAGGTACCATGGATGATCTTCTGACACATGAAGAGAATGATTGCATAGTCCCCTTTGATGATGAGTTTGTGAAATCCTTGATCAATTGTGGTGTTGAGTCCTTGGGTTAAGCCCTACAGTTCAGCCCCATTGTTTGTATTGAATACTGAGTACCCTGTGAAGATATGAAGGATGGTACCTTTATGATCTCGGAAGACACCTCCAAACCCAACCAGGGATGATTTTAGGGGCTAAATTTTGCTCATGGGCTAATTTTCCATGGTTTTTCCAAAAAAGAGATTCACTATTTTAAAAATGATTCGCCCAAATTCTATAGCATAAAATTATTTTACCTTACAAATCGCCAAAATTTTATAAAAACTATATAAAATCCTTAGAAATTTGAATATTTTTACAAAAATATCGCCAAACATTTATAGTTGGCATATGAAGGATTAGTAAGATTCGCCAAGGTTTCTACATTTCAAAAATAATTTCCATCCTTAAAATCATCCCTGAACCCAACTTGGAATGGGTTGCCTTTACTGGCTCCATCAAAATTTAATTTGATAAAACCATACTAAGGAGGAGACTAGGTGGTGGGATTGTCACTAAAGAGAGGTATGGGATTTAAATCTCGGGGAGAAGGAGTGAGATCGAGATTCCAATCTTGCAGAATATGATTTTTTGATGAGTTTCCTTTGACATGCTCATCGGACCATATTTGTAGCTTTAGAGTTTCTTGAATGTTACTTTTGATTTTGAGCCAAATAGAGAAACTTTGGATGGAATTGTTGTGAAAAATCCGATGATTTCTCTCTTTCCATATTTCCCATATGATAAATCTTAGAATCAGATGCCATATGTGGTTCAGTATGACATTACTGAAGAGTGGAGTCTGCCAGGTGCAAAGAGTGTCGATGATGGAGGATATTTTGAAGTCTGATTTCATGAATAAAGTAGCACTCTGGTCCCATAGAGAAGCATTGTATGGACATGTTCCTAGAATATGACTCATGGTTTCCTCTTGAATCTTGCTGAGATGGAAAATATATGGGCTAATGTATCCACATTTTATTAAGTTATCCCATGTTAGAATTTTCCCATGGAGTACTTTCCACTTAAAAAGAATTATTTTTGGCCATTGGTTTGAGATCCACGGTCTTTTCCATACTTCATATTTATAAATCATGTGGTGATTTTCATGAAGGTGATAGGCCTCTTTCACCAAGAATCATCCAATGGAAGAATAGCCCCATCGAAAGATTCTTGGACCTGCTTGAATCAATATTTGTCTTTGCATGAGCTCATCAAAGAGAGGCTTGATATTAATGGAGGAGTTCATGCCAATTTTTGATGGTGAGGAGATCCATTGCCTCCATTGGTTTTGTGGTGCATTATTATTCCAAAAATATGAAACAATGCAAGAGGAGGTATGGAGAAGATAAGTTTTAATGTTTTCTAGATTTAGTAGAGATTGCATTTTGGGAAACTGATGTGAATAATCAGTCCAAAAGCAGCCTTCTGAGCCATCCCGCAATTCCCAAAAGAAATGGTTTTGGATCAAGTTTTTTCTCTGCCAAGATAGATTCCAGATTGTTGATCCTCTGGTCGAGTCTGTCATGTGAATGATATTTTGAAAATCCATGGTTTCTGCATACTTTACCTTCCAGAAATGTGCCCATAGATCATGACTGTTTTTCAACCACCTCCACCATATTTTGGCCTTGAGGACATCAGATAAGGCTTATGGGTCACATAGACTATGAATCTCATGTTCCTTGGAGAGACATAAGGTTTCACAAGAGATGAGAGCCCATTTCCTTTCAGTTCCTGTTCCCTTCCATAGAAAATTTCTTTTTATATTTCTAATTTTTCTTAGAATAATATTGGGGGAAGCTAGTGCAGAGAAGAGGTAGATGAGAATGAATTGCAACACTGATTTGAGGAGAACTACTCTTGCTGCCAGGTTTAAGGAACAAAAATTACAAGAGGTCAAGCAAGCTTCAAGGCTTGAAAGGAGATCCTGCCAGTTGGTCTACCAAAAAGAGTTTTTGGTAAGAGGAATGCCAAGATATATAGAGGGAAGGGTACTACGTTGGAATCCAAGGATGCAGGCTATGCTTGATTAAATACATAGAGGTGTGTTGAAGAAGAAAATTTTGGATTTAATTTCGTTTATGGATGTGCCAAAGGCTTCCATGAAGTCTATAAGCACTCTCTTGATGGTTTGAGACTCCCGAATTGTTGGGGTTCCCATAATCATAGTGTCATCTACAAATTGGTTGTGAGATAAGGGGGAGTTTATTCGATGCAGTGAGAGGCCTTTGATTTGTCAAGATCGGATGGCAACAACTAAGTGTCTTCCTAATACCTCAACCATGATGATAATGAGGAAAGGCGATAGGGGGTATCCTTAACGAATTCCCCTGGAAGGCTTGAAGGTGGAGGAGGAAGAGCCATTTACCAATATGGAAAATAAGGATGATGAAGTGAGGGAGGAAATCCAGTGGATCCAGGTGCGATGAAAGCCAAAATCCAAAAGAATTTTCTTCATATATTGCCAACTCAACTTATCAAAGGCTTTTGACATGTCTAATTTGATGAACATTCTCGAGGTTTTGGTGAGTTTGAGAGAGTGAATGGCTTCTTGGGAAAGAAATATGTCATCAAGAATCTGTCTACCTTCTACAAAATCTCGTTTTCTCAGGGGAGATTATGAGGGGGAGAAGGGATTTCAAATAGTTAGCTAGGATTTTTGTTATCAGCTTGTAGACCACATTGCAAAGTACAATAGGGAGGAATGTTTTGGGGTCTTTAGCTTGGGCTTCTTTGTGTATGAGAGAGATAAAAGTGGCATTGAGGGCTGGGAGAACCCCTAAGGTTCTTCTTGATTCCTCCACTAATTTCCAAACCTCATCCTTTACGAAGTGAAAATAATAATGAAAGAAATCAACAGTGAAACTATCAGGTCTTGGGGGTTTACCTGGTTGTGTATCCTTAACAATCGCTTCAAATTCAGCTAAAGTAATAGGGTGCATACAATATTTATTGTGTTCATCTGTGATGAGGTGAGGAACCTGAGCAATGATTTTGTTGATGTCTGTTGATTGTTCCTGTTATCCCCATTTTGTGGATAACTAAGGAGATGATGTCTCGAGGCCCTCAGGTTGTAGATATGGAGTGTTAAGAGGCTACATGATAAACAATTCCCTTTGCATATATGGAAAACCCACTCACCACCATAGATGGTCATAGGTTTACAGATTGCATCCACCACACCATTTGGCTTCTGGAAGGTAGTGGTTCTTGCTCCATGAGGTACAAGTCAATATTATGGTGAGCATGATTTCAATATTTAATCTATTTGATTATGTTGTATCTTAGATTTATCTAGATTTCATGATATGTGCTTGGACATTATGCCTTTTTCCCCGCTTCACCTTGGTGGTTGACATTGTGCCCTAGTAAGTGGTTTTCCTTTGGAATGAGTTTGCTACTGGGAACTCCCTTGATGATCCATCGTATCGTTCCTGACCATACTTAGCTCAAACCCTATCTTAGAGAAACTTTCCTTGGGAAGCAAAAGGGCTTGCACCCCCAAGGAGGTAGATTCTCTAATCTCCTCATGAATCCATTAACCCAATAGTAAAGGCACTGGTGATACTCTTTTTTTTATTGGAGATACAAAATCATTGCCTTGGAAAATGTAATTTTTGACCTTTTGAAATTTCTCTTGCTTGAAGTTGATTTGTCTCATTGAGAGGAGTCTTCCCCCACTAGGGCATTCCCTCTCTCCCAACACTCTAATTTTTGTTACAAATTTTAACCTACAGCCATTAGGGCTACATAACCCTAGCTACTAACACTCTCATAACTCCTAAACTAACCCTATACTAGCTCTCTAACTTTGCCAATTTACTCTACTAACTAGGGAACATCTTTTAAGCTATTTCTTTGCAACTTTTCTTGGTTGATTTTGCTTCTGTTTTCCACTGAATGCTACAACCATAAGGCTACAATTTTCTGCAGAAAACACATGTTACAACAACCATCTTATCTAGCTTTTTAAGTGCCTTATTTTAGCCTATGCTCATTGTTAAATACATAGAGGTGACATTGGGTGTAGGATTCCCAAGTTATAGCAATTGTTTCGTGGTTGGGTCGGGCTTTGCCCAACCTACAACTTGTGCTATAACATGTCCAATTGTGGTTCAATTAAGAGTTCCTTGAAGAAGCTTACTAGCTCTGCTTCAATGTTGTGGTGTTGATGACATTCCTCTCCTTGAGAGTTGCGAATAAATTTGATTCTATTGGCATGGTGATGTTGTATCATTGATTGGTGGAAAAATTTAGTGTTTTTAGCCCCTTCTCAGAGCCATTATATCTGAGATGTTTTTTCTCCATAGTATTTCCTCTTGTGCATAACGCTCTTCAACTTGTGATTGGAGCTGAGATTCCTTCCGATTTAGGTCCTCTGATCGTCCCTGCATTATTATTTGATGTTGAAGAGTAGCCATAATATGTTCCAACCTTTGTTTTTCTTGTAGAATGTTCCAAAAAGTCTGTTTGTTCCACTATTTGATTTTTCTTTTCAGGTTCTTTAATTTCTGTTGGAACCTATACATGAGGGTGCCTTGATCACAAGACGCTTCTTACCACCATTTTTCTATGTTTTGTTGGAAGTTTTGATGGCTCAGCTAGAAATTTTCAAAGCGTAAGGGACACAAGAGAGGAGGGAGGTCATTGTCAATTATGAAATAGATTGGGAAATGATCATTTCCTGCAGCTGAGAGGATTGAAGCCTCAAGCGCCCATCAAGAATTCATTATTTGTTCGGAGATAAAAAATTGGTCCAAGTGGCTTTCTATTTAGTGATGACCTCCTCTTCAATTGTTTCAAGTGAAGATCCCATTGTCAGTATTCATGTTGATTAATTTGGAATAAAAAATGAAGCTATTGAAGGCTGCAAAATCTGTATCAAGGTGTCAAAGACCCCCTTTCTTCTCCTGTAGATACAAGATCATGTTGAAATCATTGCTAACTATCCATCGATGATATTTAACCATTTCAACAATTGTGTGAAGCTCATTTATGAATCTGATTTTGGCTGGAGTAGTTTGAGGGCCATAGACAATGGTAACATAGCCAGTTTTGTTTGCACCCGTAATATGGAAAAAAATAGTAAGAGTATGACTTGTAGTCAAGAATTATTGAAGAGATATGGTATCATTGTTCCAGGCTAGGCTTAGACCTCCTGAAAATCATTGAAAATCTAGAGCTATTACTTCCAAGTTCCTCCAACAGTTCTGAAGGAGTGAGGTAGTTGTTGCTTCACTACATTTTGTTTCTTGTAACATAAAAATATCAGGCCCGTGATCTTGTATTTTGGTGCGTAGGAGTCTCTTCTTAACTTTGTTGTCAAGACCCCTAATGTTCCATGATATGATATTCATTTGAAATTGTTGGAGGGGGAGAAGAAGCCCAGGATGGGTGTGATCTATCTGGTGTTGACCAAGTAAGCTCCCACATCATGCAATGCTTGCATGTTTTTTTTTCATCCCTGACATTGTTGGTTGGAATGTATCATGAGTGAGCCTTGTGATGAGTAAGGATGTATTCCTTGTGTATCTTCACCAAGGAATCCTTAGGGGTTGATAGTTACCTCTTATTCTATAGCCCATTTGATGCGCTCTAGGTGTTCATATGGAAGGATTGTGTGTTTTTGGTTTTGAAGAGTCTATACTATGCTATCAAGTTTGACCTCTTTTATAACTTTGTCAATGTCGTCCTCCTCCCACTCACTATCTTGCATGACTGATTCCATATTAATTTTTGGTCCTTCAAGCCCTATCTCTAGGCTATTCAAACATTGCTTCTTGTGAACACTTTCAGGGATTGAGTTAGGATCCTCCTTGTGAATGTCGTGAAGATCATTTATCTTTACTTGGGGTTGGTCCTGCTTGTCCTGTTCCAAGTTCCCCAATACTTCGTAATGACTTCGATTTTGGCTCTTGGTGGGAGATGAATCCACTTGGGATTTTTTTTATTACTTTTTTTGTTGCGCTGGACTTTAGTGAAAATGTATGGGGTTTTTGGATCCCCTTCTGAAGATTGTTTGGGCTGAATATTTAGAGGGCACTCTCTGAATAGGTGGCCATATTGATGGCAGTGTCTATAATGAAAAGGGATAAATTCACAATCAAGGGTTTGGATCCATTACCCATCCTCCTCATCATCCAAGTAGATGGACTCAGGAAGTGCCTTGGAGACATCCATATAAATGAAAATTCACGCATAACTAGTATACTAGCCCGGCTTTGGGATTTTTATGAACTTACCCAAAGTGTTTCCAAGGCCCGTCAGGATATATTTGTCCCAATACTCTTGCGGAAGGGAATACAAGCGTATCCAGAATGGGACATTTGAGAAATACTCCTTGTCAGGGTTGAACTTCTTGGTCCAATATCACATATGCAATCCAATTGAACCAAAGAAGTAAGGTTCACTCTCAAAAACTCTATCTCTGTCCTATAGGGAGTGGAAAATGGTCCTAAATAAACCTTTGGAGCCAAACCTCAAGTCCACCTAACCTTTTGGTTTCCACCATTGCTTAATCCACCTAATTAGATCCTTTTCATTGGGCCAGATGCCGATAAATTTACTAATTATGGTGTGATCCTTCATGTATTAGATCGATTTATTGATGTTGTGGGACCGTATCTTATAGATGGAAAGGTCCTTTGTTTTTGGGATACATTGAATTGGCTTCCATGACATCACTTGGCTTCCACTCAAGGTTTCCTGACCTGAATTTTTCCCCTTGTTGTCTTCGTTGTCTTTTTTCCGAGATGAGTGGGAAGAGGAGCCATAAGAAAGGATCTAGCGGTCTGTGCCCATGATAATTCCTTGCAGCTGAGATCCAAAGCTTGAAAAGTTGTTGTGGGATGCGACATCATGGTAGGAAGGGGGATCCTCCCCCCCTTCTGGAGAAGGAATTAACGTTGAGTTCAAACTAGGCTGAAGCCTCAATCAGACTAAAAATGAAGGAAATAGTCGACTGCAAAAAACCTAGGAAATGACGGGTCGATAGTGCATCTAGAACGCTTTCAGGCCCCTCCGTAATTTTTTTTGAAACTTGTCATATCATGTTTAACTTTGATTTTATGAAACCGTTTAATTTGGATTGTGATTGTAAAAGGTTATAGCCATCGATGCCATATAATGTTTAACTGTTGTTCAAGGTGAATTGTTTGTTGTCCAACAAGATACAATATGTTGATCAAATGTGTTTAGAAACAAACATACTTAAATATGATGAGTGAAATGATTGTGATTTGAATATTTCTGTCTTTTTCATATATTATAATAATAACATTATAACATAATTATTCACTAATAATAATGTTGATGATGTAATAATAATGTTATTTTTTAATGTTTTATTATTTAAAGATTAGAATACAAAGTTGTAATATAATTGTTTACTAAAATCACAATGATTATATTTTATTAATATTTAATTTTTCCAAAGATTTTATTAATTTATATTATCCAACTATTATAATATATGAAATGTATTCAATTAAATTTAAAATAATAAATATAAAGAATAATAATACATTTTGATCTATACACTTTCAATGAAATGGTGTTATAGAGTTATTTGCCACCTAATCATTAGGTCATTATCACCTAAAGATCACCTAATCACTAGTTCATTATCCCCTAGAAACCCCTTCTTTTAACCCTTAAAATCTACCACTTTTCCCCTGAGTTTCTAGCCAAATCCCCACCCGATCGCCCTTTTCCTTCACTAAGGGTGCAACAAAAAGGGTTGGTCACTCCTTTTGGCTTGCCAAGGAGATTTAGATCGCTCCTTTTGGCCTACCAAGGAGCGACTTGTTGCTCTGCCTATGTGTCTAGGGAGCGACCAAGTCTAGAAGCTCCTATTTTTGGATTTGGTTTCAATGGATGAGACTTCCCACTGATTTCTCTAGGTTTAGCCTCAAGAAGGATTCCATTATTATCTCAATAATATCATCCTAATAAATATATGGCCTTATCCCTAAATCCCTAGAAGAACCAAACCATTTCCCATGGAAGAGGAGGAGGAGGAAAGAACTAGCAAGGTTACTCTGGTGATTTGATTGCAAGACTTGGGCAAGGAGCTTGGAAGGAGGCCATATTTTCATCCTACATCTTTGTAAGTTGTAATGTTTCTTCTTTGATTAATAGAAGACATACACAATGTTTCTCTCTATTCAATTGTTAATACAAATTTATGTATTCATTGGTAGAGAATTAATATAATTATGTGTTATGATATACTATTAGATTTATTGTCAATCCATGCATGATTGCTTCCTTGGTTGTTTTCATGTATAAATCATATCTATGAATATCCTTATTTTATATCTCTATTCATGTCTTGGGTGCTGCTAGAACCTAAGGGAGCTCAACTCTTGCAGGGTGCAAAATCCTTACAACAGATTGCCGACCATACTGGGGAATTTTTTCTCCATGTATTAATCCCCTCATATTATTGAATTTTTGAATATTATTTCTAGATATCTCTACCCTTTTAAATGCTCTTGTTCCATGCCAATCATTTCCCCACTCTTTTTTGAGTCTAGTTGAAGAAACCCATATCCCAGATCTGTCAGATCTCGCCTAGATCCACCCCTTTTTCATTTCTCAGGTTCAGTCACCCTTTCCCCATGTAAACAGAGCGACCAAACTCCTTTGGTCTCACCTTTTTATATATAAGGGAGCACCAACTATCCTCTTAGGTTAACTAGGAGCGACCAAACCTTTTAGTCGCCCTTTCTCCCTTCACATGGAGCCACTGGTCACTCTGTCTCCCTTTTTTGGGAGCGACCATCATACTGAGAACCCTTTTTGAAGAGTTATCCTTCAAAAAACCCACTCAGATCTATTTTTTGTGGGCCTCTTCAACACTCCAAATCCACCTTGGATCTTCCTTAGATTCCTTGCTATGCATTTCACAAATTTTGTGAAATGTTTTTCATTTTTCTTGAAAAATTTTCCTCTCTTTCTGTATGCCACTCATCTGTCACCTTATTGAACTTCTTGTCACTGTTCTGACCAGAAATATCTGCCTTGACCTCCTCAAGTAGTCCACAGATCCTTAGAATCTCCCCGAGAGATTGTTTGGAGAAATTTCTCTTTGATTGTTTTCCCACTCTTGCTTTGATTTCTTTGAGTGTTGATTGATTTCAGTCATTTGGAAGACTTTTTTCACTTTCGAAGTCTTGAGTTTAGCATGTTTCAATTTGGAATCTTTTCTTTCTTCCTTCTTATCTAATTTTCAGTGCATTACACATTATAGAGTGAAAGAAAAGAAATAGAATGAATTTCTTTCAAATTTCATTTACTTGAAAAGAAAACAAGAAAGCATATAATTTTGTTGGAGTGTTTTAGAAAGTAGCCTAAGAAAGTTGTTTGCTTTCATATTGCAAAAACTTCATTTCATCATTTGGAATTGTTGTCCATTTCATTGAAAATAAAAATCATATTGCATGTTATTGAGTGCTTAGTTGTCATTATAAATGCATAAAGATATCCCCTCCCTACTTTAGCTAGCTTTCATTGAAGAGGAATTATTGCATTACATCATTCCTTGCACCTTTTTGGAGTTGAGTCTTGTTGGGCCCTTCATTTTTGGTTTGAAGTTATGCAAGGAGGACTACAATCCCAGTTTTGGTAAAACACGAATTGTGCAAGCTACACAAGCTTCTGGACAATGGGGCAAGTAAAGAAATAGAAATTGGTTGCGAAAAGGGATAACGCAATGCCAACAAAGCAAAAGGAGTTACAACAGAACAAGAAAGCATGCAGAGCCCAAAGCTAGAAGATTCCACTCATCCTATATATAAGATTCATATTATTGTAAAAGGGTTATTGTTGGGTTTTTGGATGTTAGTGTGAGTATAGTTGGGTGTAGTTGAGAAAAGGTTATGCCATTGTAATTTGCATACGGTTTTGGGAAAAAGGGTAGATAGAGCTCTGTGACATGAGTTCGGAGCCAGAAGCTTGTAACAAATTACTGATTTGTGTCTCTAAGATTGTATTTGAGAAGCTCTACTGATAATGTATAAAGGACCTAAAATTTTGAAATTACTGTGTCATTATGTGTTTGTGCTTATGAATTGTCTCTTTATAGTACTTATAGATGCTTGATAAGATCAATATGCTATCTCTGTTTACAAATGATTCCACAAATTGAGTGTCTTTATTTCCAGTATGAATGAGTTCAGATCTGTTCCGTGGTTAATCTATCGTGCGCAAGATCATGGTGAATCTTGAAGGTTCTAGAAACCCACCTAAGTATTCTCCTTTCCCTTCCCTATATTTCTGTCTTGGTTTCACTTCGGGTGAGACTTATTCTCTTTGGAGGAGATGAAAATGCCAACGCTCTAGACTACTCGGTGCCTTTTGTTGGTAACCTGAGAAGGACCTTGGTCTGATCAATTTTGCGCCAAAAAAATGGTTCTTTTTCCAAGACCCGCGTTAAAAGGGAACATGTAGGGAGAATGCTTTTGAGGATTCACAGATCCAATATTCACCAGTGGTGGGAGAGAAATTGTGATGCCTTCATATGGAAAGAAGCAAAGCTGAGAGGAAAATCTGTGAAAGATACATGGGAGGTTGTCTTTTACTCAGAAAGATCGAGCGACCAGTACGATATATTCTAGGTTAAGTTCCCGAAAGAAATTTTCCACTGGATATATAGGCTCCAAGAAGCTCTAGAATTCCAAGAATGAGTTAAGAAGACCTACTCTTGGGATATAGAAAATATCGCAACACTTCATAGGCCGAATCGTCCAATAACGCGAGTGATCGATTTCTGGGTCAATACGACATTAGAAGGATACATTATCGAGTTTGCAGCTGGGAATACTATTGAGAGAAATCCCCCTGTGGATTGAGGTTTTCTTGATGGAGGAGGGGATGTTGATTATGTCCCCAACTGAGATGGCAGCGTAAAAACCATCGCTTGGGGTGGGGTGAGTTTGGGGTGGAGTCATGGCTTGAGAGAGGGGAGAGGGTTCTTTGACAACCAGGGGAGGAGAAAGAAATGGGCTCAAGAGATGAACGAGCCTTGAAAAGAGCTGCCATATTTGAGAAGTGGTGGCACAGTAAGATAAATAAAACAGTAAAATAGTCTGAGAAGTTGTGGAAATAAGTTGTACCAGAAGAAGTAGAGGAAGGATAGATGGAAGAGTTGCAAAAGATGAGAAGACAGGAAATATTGGCCAGTCAAATATTAAGTGAGAGAGGCGTAGAGAGAAATAAGTCCCCAAGAGGGTGGGAAAGAAGGAGAAGGTGTATAAGCACGAGAAAAGGAAGATGGCATGAATATTGAAGAAGAAAGAGAATATTCAGGCCCAATGCCAGGAAAGATCAGGAATCCGGCTAAAGAGACCACTCCAGAGGATGAAAATGAGACCCCCCATATCAAAGAAACCCACCCCGAAGCTAGTGGCACCAGCCCAGAATCACCCATACCCCAAGTGTATTCTATACAAGTGGTAAATTATATACTACCTTCTTATGCTATTTCTATTCCAATAAAGTTAGTTAGTCAGTCACAACCGGGAAGCATGAATATGGGGAGGATATTGGGATCCCTTAGTAGATCGCAACCAAGACCTTTAGTTTTTATATTGGTAGGAGCAGTAAGATCAAAAATGGCTGGTAACGTGGGAGGTTCGATTGATTGATACCCAAAATTGATGGGTAAGGGAGACGAGGATGTTGAGAAACATTGGTTCTTATGTGAAGCAATCTGGAGGTCCAGAGGGACTTTGGATGAAAATAAATTGGTTGAGTTATAGACTACCTTGAGAGGTCATGCTCTTAAATGGTACATGAAGGCCATTGAGCCAGGAGTACTAGGAGTGCAAGGTCAAGCATTCACACTTGACCAGGTACAGACAAAGTTCATAACGAAGTTTAAGCTACCTCAGTCAAAACAACAAGCTCTGTCTGAGTTGTGTGAAATTCAGCAAAGGGAAGGTGAATCGGCCTAGGAATATAGCCATAAGTTTAAAGATGCTATAGGGAGGTTAGGACATCTAATCCATGAATAAAATCAAAGAGAATGGTATATCCAGGGATTGCTACCTCTGACACAGATTCCTCTAACGCAACAACGGATAACCACTTTGACAGATGCCTTGGAACAATCAATGAATATTGAAGCCATGGAAGGATATCCAAGGAGCCTGAGAGTGACCAAACCCCTAACAAATGCAAATTTGGCACAACTACAAGGGAAAATATCAATGCTTACAGAGAATATTCAAGAATTGACGATACCCAGACTAGTACGACCGCAAGTCTGGTGTACCATTTGTTACACATAAGGACACTTGGTGAACGAATGTACACGAATGAGTGGAATGGGACCTCCTCAGAATCCGATGGGACCCTCACCAGGACCCATGAGAGGAGTTGCACAAGTGTCCGCAAATTTTCCATTCCATACCCCAACCCCTTTTCATGCTTTTCCAGGTAATCAAGCAGCACCATTAGTTGAGTACTGCGAGATTTTCTGAATCCATGGGCATGGGCCAAGATAGTGCCCCAATATTCAGAAGTATTCAACAGTATCAAATACTGTGCATTTTGAGTTTACGCATCTACCACACATGCTACCAATCAATGCAGAGCATTGGATGAACTTGCAGACAGACTGGATCGAACATAATTAAGGATGAATGAAACCCCTTAGGGACCAAGAAGAGGTCAAAGAGGTAGAGCTAGACGAGAATTCAGAGGAGGAAGAACCGGGGGAAGAGGACCAAGTAGGTGCTACAACTGTGACGAGCAAGGCCACATGGCTAGATATTTTCCCCATCCAAGGTAGCCATGGTGCTTCTGCAGAACCAATGGGCACGCAACTGAAGACTGCCCATAACTAATTGAAAAATGAGAAGATCGGGTACGTCAACAAGGAACTAATCTCATCAGTTCAGAGATAACGAGAGTTATTAGAGGACAACTGCCCAATATTAATATCATTACTTGAGGAGGGGCAAATACTAGTGTAGATGTTGACAATTTGCCTCATATCTAGAAAGTAGCGCTTAAGGAGGACATGTATGATCCTCTGAAACATAAGCTATTCTTTAAAAAATCCATATAAGTATTTCAGAATATCCCTAGCCCTGAGATGCAAGAGAAACCCCCTCAACCTATCGTTTACCCTAGGATTGCGCAAGTCCCTGCTTCACCCCTTGCGCCCAGAAACCCTGTAGTCTCGATAAGACAACCTGAGCAGCCACAAAATGTAGTTGACCTTTGGTTTCAATTATTTTCTTATATTCTTGGGAATGAACAGTTGACAAAAAATTTGCACAATGCATTGTACCTAGTTCCATGGAATGAAGAATCTCTAGAAATGAGAATAAGGACGAATCTTCCTGAGAAGAATACTCAAAGGGTGCAGAGAAGGAAAGTACGAACTGGAAAAGAGTTTAGATTAGTATCCCAAATAAATGAGTTTGAGATTAAGGATGTTATGTTAGATCTAGAATTTGATGTTAATATACTGCCTAAAAAGACTTGGGAAGCTTTAGGAAAACCCTAGTTGACATATTCCCAAAACCAACTAAGAATGGCCAATCAATATTCTATTTTTCCAATAGGAAGACTGAAGAATGTGGAAATAGATTTTGCAGGAGTGAAGATGTTAAGAACCAAAGACTAAATACAAAAGCACCACAACAAATATACAAGAACAATATGCAAAATCTCATTTATTACTATCAAACCCTTGAGGTAGGGCAACACCATACAATGAATCCTATTATGGAAGGGATCCTCTCCTGTTCACTTACCTCTTCAAGGGGGAATCCTCCTATTGAGCTTTATCTCACAATACAATCTTTCTCTTCATATCTCATTGCATTTCTTGAACCCCTTTATATAGTGCTACCATCACCTAAGAACATTCTAGAGGAGGAATCTTCTAGAAGTAGAACCTTCTAAGAAGTCCTTTTACATTTATTATATCTAACTACTCATTTTTATATCTAACTACCATAGTGGGCATTATTTAATAATATAGTGGACCTAATCCACCTTACATTGAATGACCTCCACTATTATCACTATGGGCCCTTTGGGGCCCCCCACTACCTCTCTAGCTATCTTACATTCCACCCCCCTTATGAAAGCGTTGTCCTCAACGCTTGATCTACAACCATATACCAAGGTCCCATGGATAAGTGTGGACCATGGTGCTGAAGTAGACTATAGAACTAGGGTCCCATTGAGAAATGGTAGCCACCATGCTGAAGTAGTCCAACCACCATTGTAAACTAGGGTCCCATGTCCAATTGTTCATGTGAACCCCACATGGAATATATCAACACCCAA
>JASDQU010816947.1:8573-36040 GCA_032191745.1 Picea mariana | reverse complement strand
ACAAGAAAATGGGAAAGTTGAAGCATTCAATAAAAACTTGGAGACAATGCTGACAAAGATATGCAGTGTGAACATAGATGACTAGGATTTGAGAGTACCAACAATATTATGGGCCTATAGAACCACTTGCAAGAAACTAACCATGCAGACCCCCCTCAAATTGGCCTATGGTCTAGAAGTAGTTGTACCCATGGAATATTTGGTTCCTAGTCTAAGAATTGTAGCCTTTACAGATATGGATGACACTGGCGCTATGCAAGAGAGGCTTGCGCAGTTGGTTGAACTGGAAGAAGACATATTTATTGTAGGATTTCACCAACAGATTCATAAAGAAAGAGAGAAGGCCTACCATGATAGACACATAAAAAATAAGTCATTTAAGCAAGGTGATTTGGTATTGGCATATGACAGTAAGTTCATGAAGCATCCATGAAAGTTCAAAACACATTGACTTGGGGCATATGAGGTGACCTATGTTACAGAAGGAGGAGTTGTGCAATTGAATACTTTGAATGGAGAATGGAAGGAGGGATTAGTGAATGGGAGCCAGTTGAAATTGTATTGCAAAAACCAGCTGCCTCGCAGCTCTCAATAAAAGAAAAAGGAAAAGGGTCTAGGTACTAGGTGCAGTTGAAACTGGGTACCAGACACAGAAATTACAGTCTGCATAAGGAAGGAGGGGAGGACTAGAGCTGGAAGCACAAGTTACCCCATGCAGTCTGAAGTCACAGTAAAATAGAAAGATCAGATCTGAAGTGCCTTGGGATGAGTCACAGGTGAGTGTTGGGGGCCTATTGGCCCTTGGTTATGGAAGCAATCAAATATCAAGGAAGAAAAGGTGAAATGTGAACTACGCAGAAGACACATTGACTGATACTGGGTCAAAGTGAGAAGAAGAGTAGAAAAGATGGTGTGAAGTAAGAGAAAGTAGGTTGTCGGAAGAGAAGATATAGGATGGCAGATCTAAAAGGAAGATGGATTGTGGACAACTCAAAAAGCGGAAAAAGCTACCGTTGGATGCTTTGGAGACTGCGCAAGAAGGAAGGAAAGACATGTTGGTGAAGCTATAAAAACACGGGTCAATTTGACCTAGGGTTTTAGACACCTAGGGTTTTTGTATCTAGGGTTTTGACACTTAGGTCTCGGCCTAAGGCTATCGATGAGCTATTGTAATGTATAAATAGAAGTATAAAAGACCTAGGATTGGTTGTTGGTATTGTTGATTCTAGTTTTTTTGTTGGTATAAGTGATTATTGTTGTGTGAGAGAGAAGTGCTAAGTGTAAAGACTTCTGGTATTGTAAGATCTTCACCTGAGTGTGAAGATCAACCCTACAACTGGGTGTGCAGGGAGGGGAGAGAGAGAGAGGAGAAAAGAGAATATATGCTAGTTGAGAGCACAGACAAGAACTGTATGCTTCATCCTAATATATTATAAATAAAAATTATGTGGATGTATCCCTAGGGAGAGGGTGAACCATGTATATCTTGTGTTGTGTGTGATTGATGCTCTGTTCTTTTCCATTTGATATACTACTATTGCATTGTTGTGTTAGATCTGAAAGGTAGTTGTGCAGAGTAGATTTGAGCTGGTAAGTGATATATAAATGTTGTATTGTTCTTGTATTAGATCCACTTAGTATTTCGTTTGGTTGTAGACATCTTTGTCCTGCAAACCCCCTATAGCTACTTCGGGTGAGACTGCATCTGCTTCGCAGGTGTTTCTGAAAGGGACAGTAGTTAGGGCTTGTTGGTGCGCTCTTGGAGTTGAAACCTGGGTCTACCCTTGTTCCAACATGGAGCCTTTGAGTCACTTCCATGAATTTTCTATGAATGGTGTGGACCTGCTACTGGGAAGTGCACTACTCTTGGGATCACTTCATCCTTTCAACAGCTGAAAGGGGCTTCAACTGCGCCTGTATTGTTTCTCCTTGATATTTC
This sequence comes from Picea mariana, assembly GCA_032191745.1. Taxonomy (NCBI): domain Eukaryota; kingdom Viridiplantae; phylum Streptophyta; class Pinopsida; order Pinales; family Pinaceae; genus Picea; species Picea mariana. Next base: position 34,101 of record JASDQU010816947.1, on the reverse strand, counting down.
ACCTCTTGGATTTGTGACTCCAGTGTCATCATTTTTGGATTCTCAGTGAGTCGCTCATACATCTGGGCACTGCGATCAATCAATTGATTACATTCCATGGTGAGGCCCTTGATTCTTTCAACTGTGCTTCAGGCAGTTTATTCTCTTTGATCCCTTACATCCTAGGGAGTGTCGGGCACTGTGCGGAGCTCTAAGTCTGCTATTCATTGTTGTAGCTTCTAGATAACTTCTACGAGATGCTCTACTTGATGCGTGACTCAACCTATGGTTCTAATCCTATCACAGAGAGAAGTGCTCTGTTGAATTCTTCTTTCACTTCAAGTTTCTCCTGTGAGCAACTGTTCCTTTTCTTTATGAATCTATGCTTTCTCCTTTTCAAACTTCATCTAGAGAGAAACCTTCTCCTTCTCTACAAGTCAACGTTGTTCTATGAGTACTCCTTGCACTTTATTCAAGTCTTGGGTGGCTTGTTCTGTTTCTTCTTGTGCTCGACAAAGGTGATATTGGGTTGCATATTCTAGTCAACGGAGTTGGGCTGGCTCATCTCCCAACTCTGGTTCTCCCGATGGCAGGGGTGCAGTGGACACTACACAACTGGACTGAAGGGCCTATAGTACCCCTTAGAATTCAACCTCAATTCTATCATAGATTACCTCCTTCTTGGCTTCTTGTTTCTCCATGATTTCCTAAGAGGCGTCTTTTGGGGCTGCTATGGTGAAGTCAAAATCATCGATAGTGAGTATAGTCTGCATCTTGGTCATGGTGGCTCTGGATTTCTTCCAGGAAGAAGGTTTCTCCCTTGAAACCTTCCTCTTCTTCAGGGGATTGGTCTCATCTCTAGGCGGTGTTACTTCACCTTAATTATATTCATCTTCTTTGCCATTTATCTCTTCTACTTCGTCATCACCCCCTCAGTCAGGTGATACTAAAGCAGTCTTGCATGAGGCATTGCTTAAGTCTTAGACCTCTTTGGTCTTCTTCCTTCTACTGGGTCTGGGTGTATCATGTTCTTTGTGCATGGTCTCTAGGCTATCAGGGTCAGACATCTCTATAGGGTCTGCAGGAATAAGGAGGTCTACCGACCAGTCCTTAGTGATCTCCTTAAGGTCATATTCTATGAGCTTGTAGTATGACTGAAGCTCCTCCTTATGCTTGTTTGCTCGTGCTGTAATGTAAATGAAGTGTCGATCTGTGAGGAACTTCATCAGGGTTCAAAACCTTTGTAGGGTGTTCAAAATCATGCGAGGTTCAACTTTGATGGATCTCTTCAGCTGAAGGTAATATGTGTGAAAATTAGCTTTCGACTTCCACTGTTTTCTCATATTGCTCGAGTACCAGAGTGTGGTGAACTTCACAACAAGCGGATCGAATGGATCAATGTATGGGAAGGTCACACCTTCTAGCATTTCCCAAGAAACAAACATGATGAGGATCAAGAGCTAGCTAAAATGGAATTCATAACCATGATCCTGTGCTTCACGGTAGTCCAGTTCAAGCTGATTAACTAGGTACTTCACCCAGTTCATCTGTAGACCTTCCACGCACTTCCCTGCAAGGTCAATGACAAAGCCTGTGACCTGCATGGGTCGGTTCTTCCTTACTATCTTTCCTGCAATTAATTGGCATGCTGGGCATAGTGCACCATTCTAGATGGAAGCTACCTTGTAGCCTCGCACCCCCTTCTCAACATCGCCATATGTATCCTTGATCTTCTGTGCTAGTGTGCAATATATGGCTTTTCCTAGATAGAAGTCCTACGGATCAGGTCCTTGCATACTCAATCCTATGATTCTATGGATCAACGTCAGATCTACTGTGATACGATGGTTGAGCCATAAGTAGCTACCATGGTAACATGAAAGTAGTAGCTTGACATAGGCGTTAACTTTATGATGCCTTCCAAAGTGTGGGATTTTCATCAAATTCAGCAGGGTGGACTACGCGAGGTTCATCGTCCATGGTTGGGGGATTATCTTCGAATTCTTCCCCTTCGTCTTGGTCAAGTATTTGTACGGGGTGAGCTTGTTATGGTTCTTGCAATATCCGAGGTTGAAGTCGTTGAACTTCAATGTTGCGATCTTGTCCTACTGTGCTTTTACTACACGTATCCCCTTCGGGAGGTATGCAGTAACCATGGTGTACTCAAAATATTTTGGTACACTATCTTGACTTACTGCATCAGCTAGAGGAAGGATGTAATCAAGAAATATGGCCAGGATTAGCTTTGCATTTTCTAGGTCATCTTTGTTCTTGGTTCTCTTCTCTGTTGTTGGTCGGGATGGCCCAAATCTGCGAGCAGTTGACGGAGAAGCTTGCACTCCTCTCATTGACGATGCTTTTACACCCACAAACATTACTCTTTTAGTCATGAGGTCAATGAGTACCTCCTTCACAGACTATTCGACTGTGCTAAGTTCTTCAGACATACGCGCTCATGGTTGAATCACTCGTGTTTGAAGAGTAACTAGTCAATGCAATAGGACAGATGGTGATAGTGTGATGATCACTGTGCAGAATCAACTAATCCGCAGGCTCAGATTCAGGGTTAGAAAAAGTGTTCTCAGTGCAAGGCTTGACAAAATAAATATATAATGAAGAAATGGATTTATACAATGGGCGATAATCCTCCATTAACTTAGTTTTTTCTGTTACAGTGCGGTCCCAACAGTCTGATGGCGAGATGTCAGATCATAAATTCCTTTCTACCCATTCGAGGTGTCGGTATAATGGTTATACTGTTCCCAACGACTATATTTCTTCACTATGGAGAAGTTCCATGTGACGTTATTCTGATATCTTGATGAAGTTCCTATTTTTTAATTTTCCCTTTGCGAAGTTCCCTTTGGACCCTTCTGTAACTTTTCAATCTTTTCTCTCTTCTTGTTGAGCTTTTGAGCCTTCTTTCCAGTGAGCTTCATCTCATTATTCCTCTTTCCATTCTGATTCTTGTCTTCTTTTGGCATAGTAACTTCGCATTGTTGAGATTATTTCCTAAGATTCAAGGGTAATACTTCTTCTCTATCTGGGATAGGTACTTCAGTCTTCTACAAATCTTCTTGTGTTCTTACAACTTTGACATCCAAGTCTCTGGTCCTAAGTAGCTTCGATCTGTTCTCTTGTTCTTCAATCAGTTGTGTGATCCTCCTAGTCATGAAATCTTTCAACTCTTTCTTCTTCTTCTCTAAGACTTCTTATTCCTTCCTTCTAGCCTGATCTCTTTTAATCTAAGGTTTTTCTAGTAACATAGAAAATGGGCCACTGTTCTCAGTAAATTTAACAACCTAAAAATATTCCTCTGTTGAAGTTCCATTGGAATTCATAGATATCTGGGTGAGATTTCCACATAGGGTTATCAGTCTTCCTCTGAATAATCTTGTTCCACCCAATGAAGGTGTTATTACCATATAATTCCAAGCTGGTGTTTGATTTTTGGAAATTTTATGACGAATTAAATCATCGTAGGGATGTGATAAATTTAGAGGACCCTTCTATATCTGGCGGTGTTTGGACGAAATAACGGAGATATGAATAATAAATCTCAATCGACCATTGATCTCAAAGGTGGCTCAGATCAACGAACGAGATGTGTATCGAAGATACAACTAGCACAAAGATTAAGTGGTCGAGGGTGGGTCGGGGAAAACCGTCAAGGTTTCTTGTGGGACACATGGAACCCTTAGAAGTATATCAAAAAGGAGAGTTGTCTGACCAAAACCACCTTTTTCAACCTCTTATGTCAAATTCGTCGGGCAAGACGTTGACCGTAGATCTTGAAATGATCTGGATCAACGATCGAGGTACAATTTGATGATCGAAGTAGCGCGAGAATAAGACGACAAGAGGTGGACTGGGGAAAATTGCCCTGGTTTAAATCATGGACATGTGACATTCTCTGAGACACATCGAGGCTAAGGGTGGTTCATCTAAAACCATTTTTCTCCAAACCCCAATGGTAATAGACGCCTATAAAAGGAGGGAACCCGGGCATTATTCTATGAGTATTTGAAATAGCTGGGTGGTCAGAGAAATTATTCATGATGGTGAAATGTTTCTTTTTCTTAATGATTGTAATTCATTTTGTATACCGAAGATGACATCTGAAACTGTTACAGAGGATGAAACATTTTAGTTTCAGTTATTTTTGATCAAATTGTATAAGTACTAAGAGGCTTGAATTAGCCAAGGGGGGGCAGAAGTGTAAGAGCACCTTTTTTGTTGTATCAAACTTTATTTGTAAATTTTCTAAATCTAAATGGAAGACAAATGCAGAAGATTTTTAAGTCTCTATGAAAAGATTCTAACAAGTGGTGGTATGAGCTTTGTTTCCTTTCATCGTATGTATTTCTTGTAGCCTGTCATTTCATTTAAATTTTCTTCTGTTTAAATTGGAGAGTTTAAAGGCCTAGAATTTGTCCTGTGACGCTCTTGGTCTAAGCAATTTAAACTATGTGGTTGTCTTCTTAACTTATTCAGAATTCATTTCAGCAATGCTCTGATGTAGTTATTTGTCTTATTTATCTTCCTACAGATCTTTTTATTTCAATAATAACTCAGATTCATCGCCTTATTTAGCCTTTGTCCTCTGGAGAGTTCTATCAGTCTATGCATTGTATTCGTTCACTCTCATAATTTTGACTCCATAGCCCATAGTGTTCCCCTCTTCTTCACCAACAACTCTATTAAAAATCTCCCAAACAAATCAAATCTAGCCATTGGTTTCCATAGATATATCAAGTGACACGAGAGAGCCCTCAATGAGTTGGGTAGGCTATTGCTTCAGCTCTAATGCTAGTTGAAACAGTTACCTCTGTCGTTTGTCTATTCAGTCAGACAAAATTTACAGAGTGCTAACATTTTGGCGTCGTTTCCAGGGACGAAATTGAAAAAATTTCCCTGGGAAGAATGACATGATTGAGTTCTAAGGTTTGAGAGCAGAAAACACTTAGGAACATATTGGTTGTATTCCTGCTCTGGCGATTCCACACATAAAAAATCAGTTTGAAGGAGATTCTGCTGGTAGAAGAATCCGAAAATTCAAATCTTCAATGGCGACTCCACTCTCAATGCGTATCCATCTTCCAAAACATTATTGGTGACTCCACTCAAGCTTTGAATGTGATTCAGAGACTCCACTAGAAGATGAGATCCCTTGACAGAGGTATGAAAAGACATTATGGAAGAAAACAAGTACTTAAATTGGATTTTTTCCAAGGCATTTTATTGTTTGTTATAAGTTACCTCTGGTCCTTCCTTGAACATGCCAAACAAATTTCTATTTACATGTTGCATTCTAATGATGATCATGAGGAAATTGCAATTGTATATCCTCCTCTTAAAGGGGAACATGCATATCCTCATTGTATCATTGATTTTGATAAAAAAAATCCATCTGGGCCATGTGATGACCATAACCAAGTTGATGAGCCTCATGAAACCATGGTTGATGTTTCATCTCCTACACTTGATCCAACACCCTCCAAGACTCATCATAGATACAGACCCTTAAAGTTACCCCACATCCTTCATGATTTTCCTCCAAAACACTATGAGTACCTACCTATGTTTGATGGGGAACCTGATTCCATATCAGCTGAAAAACACATCCAAGGGTTTGAGCATTTTATAGATTTGTTTGAGATTGACCATGATGATTTTTGTATGAGGGCCTTCTCTCAATCCTTGAAAGGAGACACCAAATAATGGTTTAAACATTTTCATCCAGAGACAATTATCTCATGGGAGGAATTGAAGGATGTCTTTTTAAAGTTTTGGGGCAGGAAGAAATATTTGGGTCTACAACTTATAGAGTTCTATGCCTTAAAAAAGCAGAGCAATGAAACTATTTCTATATTCAATAGAAGGTTTTCCAGTATATATTACAATTTGTCCAAATAAATTCAACCCACTGAAGTTGCTACCATGCTCCATTATGCAACTACTCTTCATCCAGATTTGTCTTTCCTCCTGATGGAAAGAAGACCTAAGTCCTTACAACAAATGTTTAATGATGTTCAGGACATTCAACACAACATCCAAGCATGTAAACGGATCCAAAATGAGGGGTTGAATGCTCAAGAACATGAAAGTTAATATGAACAAAAAATAGTTGATTGGAATCTTGAGCATAGAATTGACAATATCATAGGTCCTCTTGAAGTTTCCAATGCTAATGATTTTGCAAAAAATTATATTCCACTTGTTGAAAGAGGAGGTGTTGATTTAGCTTTTGATCCATCCCATGATAAGTAGGGGGCTGATCGTTTTATGTATTCATTTGTAGACAGTCAAGAAGATGAATTTGCAAATTAGTTTATCAAAGAACATGTTGATATTCCAAGTTTTTTCTTGTTAGATGACATTGCATATGTTGTTGATTTTCCTATATATGATGAATAGGATGATGATTATTATGTTGACTCCCTAGAACAACCAACTGCATGTTCTTTATCAGAAAATATTCCTTTTCAACAGTGTAATGAGATAAATCAGCCTACATATCACAGTTACAAAGAAGAAAGTATTGAATCAGCTGAAGGGAATTATTTACCTTTATTCTTTTCTTCATTCAAATTGTTGAAAGAAAATCCTAAGATCATCATTGAATAAAAGGAATGTGTGTTAATGCCAAATCACATTGATTCACTGAAAACAATTGACAAGAAATTGCAGCAATCTTCTCACGTGTTTGATGACCCTAGTACTTGTTACATAGAAGGTCTTGTTAGTACAAATTTGCAGCCATTGGTTGAAGGTGAATCTGAAAATGAGTGTGTTCAGCAATCCAAAGAAATTGAAAAATGTGCCTATGACAACAATGAAGAAAATGAAGAAGGCTTTGAATCAGGTGAAAGAACCTTGCCATTGTGTTTTTCCTCTTTTGAACTATTGAAACAAAATGTCTACAATGTTTCAAATCAGAAATCCTCTAGGCATAATGTTAAATATGAAGAAAGCAGTGGATTTGCAAATGAAAACTATCTTCCATTATGTTTTTTTTCCCTTTAAATTGTTGAAAGCAAATCATAAGATAACAAAGGAAGTAGGGAAGGCTGATTGCATTCACAGTGGAACTGTTTTACATGAGAAAATGGTTATCAGTGAGGAAGAACAACAACCTTCTCATGCATTTAATGATCATGTTGATGATTACATGGAAGGTTATCTCAGTTCATATTTGCAGCCTGTGCTAAACTACCATCTTGAAAATGAAGATGATAGTAAATCAACATCATTGTTAGACATAGATTTCTTTCCAACAGGGGTTTCATTTCAGCCAACACTATCTTCTGATTCAGAAGATTGTTATTTCCAGTAGTCTCAACAATTTTTTCAACCTCTTGGTGGCAATCAACATGTTAAATCACATGAAAAAAAGAATGCAGTGGAAGGGGTGAAACATGATTGTTGTTTTCTGCATATTTTAGAGGATCCATTTGCAGTTTTGTTGGAGGCAATGAACAATCCAAATGTTTTTAATTTTTTGAGATTTGGATTTATAGATGAATTTTTGAATGAATTATTAGTAAGAAGGAATTGGAGCAAGCTTGTGGAAAGTAAACAAACAGTGGATACAATGCTTTCATGGTCGCATTGGCATTTTAGTTTGGATTTCCAGTAGTGTGTATAGTCATATTTTAGCAGTGTGTTCAGTATTCAGTATCCAGTGGAAAGCACTGTGCAGATTTTGGTTTTCAGCAGACACTAGTGACAGGTCATTGCAGGATACAAAGACATGTTTTGGGAGAAGCCTAATGGATAGGGCATGTGGTCTACTATTCTTTTCTACCTCACGGAGAGAATAGCATCCCCAGTTGGAGCCAATGTTATCACCATATAATTTCCAGCTGGTGTTCGAGTTTTGGAAATTTTATGACGGATTAAATTGCCGCAGAGCTATGATAAATTTAGAGGACCCATCTATATCTGGTGGCATTTGGATGAAATAGCGAATATATGAAGAATAAAGCTCAACCGACCATCAATCTCAAAGGTGGATCAGATCAACGACCGAGACATGTATAAGAGATACAACTAGCACAAATATTAAGTGATCGAGGGTGGGCCAAGGAAAACCGTCAAGGCTTTTTGTGGGATGTGTGGCGCCCTTAGAAGTATATCGAAAAGGAGGGATGTCTGACCAAAACCACCTTTTTCAACCTCTGATGTCAAATTTGTTGGGCAAGACACTGACTGTATATCTTGAAACGACCCGGATCAATGGCTGAGGTACAATTCGACGATCGAAGTAGTGCGAGAATTAGCCGACAAGGGGTGGACCGGGGAAAACTACCCTGGTTTAAATCATGGAAGGGCGATGTTCTCTGAGACACATCGAGGCTAAGGGTGGTTCATCTAAAAATGCTTTTCTCCAAAGACCGATGGTAATAGATGCCTATAAAAGGAGGTACCCTGGGCATTATTCTATGAGTATTTGAAATAGCAGGGTGGTCAGAGAGATTATTCATGATGGTGAAACATTTCTTTTTGTTAATGATTGTAAGTCATTTTGTATACCAAAACTGACATCTAAAACTGTTACAGAAGATGAAACATTTCAGTTTCAGTTATTTTTTATCAAATTGTATAAGTACTAAGAGACTTGAATTAGCCAAGGGGGGTAGAAGTGTAAGAGCACCTTTTTGGTTGTATCAAACTTTATTTGTAAATTTTCTGAATCTGAATGGAAGACAAATGCAGAAGATTTTGAAGTCTCTATGAAAAGATTCTAGCAGGTGGTGATATGAGCTTTGTTTCCTTTCATCGTATGTATTTCTTGTAGCCTATCATTTCATTTAAATTTTCTTCTATTTAAATTGGAGAGTTTAAAGGCCCAGAATTCGTCCTGCGATGCTCTTGGTCCAAGCAATTTAAACTATGTGATTGTCTTCTTAACTTATTCAGAATTCATTTCAGCAATGCTCTGATGCAGTTATTTGTCTTCTTTATCTTCCTACACATCTTTTTATTTCAAGAATAACTCAGATTCATCACCTTATTTAGCCTTTGTCCTCTGGAGAGTTCTATCAGCATTGTCTTCATTCACTTTCATAATTTTGACTCCATAGCGCATGATGTTCCCCTCTTCTTCGCCAACAACTCTATCAAAAATATCTCAAACAAATCAAATCTAGCTGCTGGTTTCCATAGATATATCAAGTGACATGAGAGAGCCCTCTCTGAGTTGGGCAGGCTAGTGCTTCAGCTCTAAAGTTGGTTGAAACAATTACCTCTGTCGTTTTTCTATTTAGCCGAACAGAATTTACAGAGTGCTAACAGAAGGAATCATAACAAGCTTCCCTAAAAGTTCCCAAGTTCTTCCTATCATGATATTCACCTGTGTTTCCTCATCCATAACACAGTCAATGTCGAAGTCTCCTATTCTTTCTTCAATGCACTCTTTTTCTTTGAATATCTCTGATAAGTTGATATGGTGATGGTTATTCAGGGTTTCTTTCATATGTAGCAATACTTTCTCTGATTCTTTCTGGGGTTCTGCCATAATATAAGTTTCTAGATATGCCTTAGGGTTTTCTTGGTTCATATTCATTCTTTTAATCTTAACAATCATTCTAGGGAAATCCAATACTTCATGGTCCATATCTCTACAACAAAGACAACTACATCTTCTACCAGAGAATTCCTTAGCCAGATGTCCTGGTATTCTACAACTGTAACAAAAGGATAATCCTCGTTTTCTTTAATGATCTCCAACCTTTCCTATACTGCGCACTAGGATCATAGTAGCTAACCTGCAAAAAATTCTTTCTAGGATCTTGCATCCATTTGTTAGTCCAAACATTGTCTCTATGCATACGTATACCATATTTCTCACTATTCTTATCAGTTCTACTCATATCAAATCTTCTTTTATTTATCAGTGCCCTAGTTTTCAAGCTAGGACAAATCTTATCAAACATACCTAGATCCATACTTTAGAGACACAAATTTCCACTAATCTTATCTTCAGTAGAGCACAAAGCTTCCAAATCTAAAACTTTTCACTATTCTTACCCTTATAAGAGTATAGAGCTTGCAGATCTTACCTCTTTAAGAAAAAATTCTCACTTTTACCTTTCTCAGAGCACAAATCTTTCAGATATTACCTCTTTTCTTCAGATCTAACCCTTCTTCTTGGCATAGAGCTTCATAGATCAAGTGGAATGTTGCGCACTAGGGAAATAGATCTATGCACAAAGCTTTCATAGTTTTAGGTTGGATCTTCGCATAGAGCTTCTTCTTCCTCAGTTCCCAGTAATCACAGTTTCAGTCCTGGCAACGGAACCATTTTTTGGCACAGGGGAAGACTCAGGGTTCAACGCTACAACAACGCACCAACACAATCCTAAATACTGACCCTTTTGGAAACACCTTTGAAGAAGATGAATTCTTATCCAAGGTAGATATAGGGGTGGTTACAAGACTCATGTGTTTGCAACTTTAGCTACAACACATATCTGTGACTGTAACACTTTAACAGGGCACTTAGCAATTATAGTTCATCAACATCCAGTCTTAGTTTACAGTTTAGTTAAACCCTAATTACAGAGCATTGTAGTATTTAACTAGATCTACTATATTCAAGCACTAATCACATCCACATAGGCCATATATAGTATTCATCCACACTATTAAGCAAATATCATTAACATATCTATTTACCATTCATCTATATCGAAGCACTAAGCAAGTTAACATATAAACACATCAATACATCGCACAAAGCAGAGAAACACATCATGTACATGGTTCACCCCCACCCTGGGGCTACGTCCACCAACTCTTAGTCTTCTTTATTAGCTTCTTCAATCAGTTACAAGCACAGAGCCACAAAAAACCTACTCCATAGATGACAGGATATATGCACAACTCGCTAGATCCACCTTCCCTAGGCTAGGTTACAACACTAAGCCTCTTCTCAATCTCTTACACTCACTTGCACTGAGCTCTGGAAGCCTCATATAGTACACATAAACGCAATCTCTACTCAACACTTAACACTTTCGATCACATAGATTGAACTACTTCCTACATCGCTCAACCTTCTATTTATACTTCATGGGTAAACCCATGGGATGACATCCCCATACCCATTTCATAATCCTAAATCCAAAAAAGGGCCCTAAAAGGGATGAGATCCCGTGATATCTGCTTCATATTGCACTTTTCCTTGGACAGGCTATCCAAGTCCCAAAAATAGGTCAAACCTGACCAAGGATCCTCAAAACTTGGTCAAGGGCCAACAATGATTGTCTGAAATACAAAAGATTGTAAAATCCAAGACACACAAGCTAGCTAGAATGGTGGTATATTATCTCTGAAAATAGAGTTGTGATGGCTACGCTCATTTTCAAGAAGATGATTACAAAGAGGAAAAACAATTCTTTTAACATAAAGCATCAATGAGAAAAACCTAAACGTCCAAAACCATAACCCTAGATATGAAACACCAAAATTTTTGTGGGCCCTAATGTGGTTATTTGATACATCAACTTCCCAAGGGAACAGTGTTTTCATATGATCTCTATTTGGGGTGCTCGATACCCCATCAGAAAGGTATATCTAAGGAGCACACATTCCATATGGACCAATATATGACTTTGACAATATATTGAGCACTACCATGTCAAAAACATGTCATTTAGGGCCTCAAAATGGCCCCAGAAGTTTGGGACCTGAAAAACCATAGAAAAACTACCAAGATGTGGATGCATTTTGAATCAATGGAAAAATCCATCAGTATCCACCTATATTAGTTCTCCCCCCTTAGTAATCAATGGTCCCCATTGTGTCAATATCCTCCATCATATGGGGAAACTTCTACTGAATCTGACTCATGGTGAACCACTTTCCCTTGTGAAGAAGCTTCCATGCTTTAACGGCTTGATAGAGTTGGATGTTCTACTGACAGGTTCCCTTCATCTTGGTGCACATGATCTGATCCACTGTTGCATGTTTAATGTAGTTAGGATTGATTTATATAGGGTTCAAGTGCCCGAATGCATCTAGAGTGTCCAAGAGAGGTGGAGAATATGGTCAAAGTAGTTCCACATTAAATACCGGGTGCAAACTAAGGAAAGGGGGAATACTTAATTTGAAAGTATTCTCACCCACAACCTTGGTGATGGTGTAAGGCACATATCAAAGTGGGTGGAGCTTCCTATGGGTTCCTGTGAGGTTCTCTTTATGCAAATGAAACCATACCTTATCTCCCACCTGAGACTTGTGTGGTACTCAATGTTGATCATGGAGCTGCTTCTATTTGGCATTGGATTTCTGCAAAATGTCATGAACTTGTTTTTGAATGTGATGGATTCACTCAAAACTTTTGGTTTCTTGATCAACCTCAGTCTAAGCATGGGATGACTCTTCTTGTGAAACTACAATGAGAAGAGATACGTCAATGGGGCCCAATGGATGGAACCCCAAGCACACCTGAAAAGGGCTATGGCCAATATATATGTGGAGGGATATGTTGTACATAAATTGAACATAAGGAAGGATCTCATTCCATGTGCATGGATGTTTGGAATTGTACATCCTCATGATATGGACAATCATCTGGTTGACTACGTCTTTTTTCCCATCAGTCTATGGGTAGAAGGAAATCGGTTTGGTTAGATTGGTGTCCATCATCAACCATAGGTTGAACCAAGAAGTACTCAGGAACCTATTATCTCGATCTAAAATAATGGTCCATGGGATCCCTAATTGAACCCAAACACTTTCAAATAAGAGCTGAGCAGTGGCCTCAAATATGATGCTCTTCTTGCAGGGTGTTAAAATTTCCACCTTAGAGAATCGGTCAATGACCATGAAGACACAATCATTCCCATGACTAAATATGTAACCCATGGAGATGGAACCCAAGGCCTATCAAGAGTAGGTAGAGGGGTGTATAGCTTATAAAAATAGGATCAAAGAGAAATAAAATAAAATAAATTTGGAAATAAAACACAGAAGATACACAATACAATAGAGACACAGATATACATGGTTCACCTAGTGTGGAATACATCCACCAAAGAAATTTCTAGGTCCTTTCTTTATTATTATCCAGCAAATGAAGGGATACAACCTACAACAAACCCGTTGTAATTTCCTCTTCTTTCTCTCACCGTCTCCTCTCTCAAAATACAATATTCGCTATGATGCATAGCCACAATACATTTCCCTCATAAAAGAGGGTTCCCTTCTAGGGAAAAAAACCCTAGCATAACTTCTACTGTTATATCTGCGACCTTATAATGAATGGTCTAGATTTTCAATGAAATTACAATATACATTTACAAGGCATTTTTTCCTTCAAGGTAACCCCCTCCTGCACTTGCCCACGTGGATGAGTGTAGATTATTTTGGGGTGTAAAGTCTTCATGGGGTATAAACACAAATAAAAACAAATACCTTTGAATCAGGAAGATAATTAGGCTCCGCAACCAACATAGCCCCTATTTATTGATGGTGGGTGTTAACACCTACTTTGTTCTACAATGTTTTATTCCTCATTCATTCCCACTTGTCATTTCAAATTTAGTATAAGTTATAAATATTTAGCATTATGCTGTTAAAGGTTTAATATCTCACCTTAAAGGGATTAAAATAATGCAAGATCAAATTAATGAGATGGACTTAGTTTTGTGAGAGGGGGACATAAGGAATTACACACATGTTTAAATGATTGATGGATGACATCACTTGGATTCAAAGATTTTTATTTGAGTCATAAGTCATGTCATCATCTATACTTCATGATTATTTAACTTAGTAAGCTCCATATTCAAATTCTTATCCTCCCAAGAAAGAAAAAGGACAAATCTGGCTAAGCGCTACATGAACTTCCACATGTCATTGGTCGTGATTATTTCGAGTACCTTGGAGAGTCGTGGAAGTTATGGATTGTAATGTAAAGCTTATGAGTATGAAAAATAGTTAGCAAGTACCAATTTTCATACATAGCATGCGAATATGGGTTGTCTTTTATTTTATACACATCAGTTGTCTAAAAGGTTACATGGATGATGTTTTTCAAAAAACATATTTTCAAAACTGGCACATTATTCGTTACCTACAACAATTGGTTGATTTGAATTTGCACCCAAAAATCTAGAAAATCCCATATTATCCTCATTACATAGCAGAAATATCCCTTCTTTGTAGCCAAGAGTTTAGTCTTCTAGTCCCAGCTACGTAGATGGGTAAAGGTGGACATGTGAATAGGAAAGAGCCTGAAGGGCCTGAGATCATGGAGGGTTATGAATATAGTTTCCACATTTTTTATCGTGCAGGTTGGTATCTTTTCTGTACTAATATGGATGGTCATCATTATGCTACATCTAGGGTGTTTGTTGAGAGTTTTAATGGAAAATGGGCCCGAATTGAAAACTTGGTCATGCAGGTTACAAATGATTCCATAACAACTTCTTGCAACCTCTCGACTGATGGCGAAAAGTGGTTTAAAAATAAATTGATTATAGGAGGAGATATAAATCAATTTTTGAAACCCAAACATAGAGACCCTAATTGGGAAAAAGCAATTCCTAGGGATTGGATTGTTGATGAAAGAATGGAAGCCTTACTCATGATTAAAAGATTCATCGGTTGTGAGGGGTGCTATTATGTTGTATCTTTATTTCATCTATGATTTCTTCTTCATCTGGAAGGAATTATGATAATGAATCTACCCTATTATTTCTTGAGGGATCTCAACAAGATGGTCGTGAAGGTCCAAGAAAACCCCAAGACCCCTCCTCGTGGAATTTATCATTAGGGCTTGATTAAAGTACTTGTCAAATCTGAGCTAGGAAAATTGCAGAAGACTTGGGGTCAATTTTGTATCCAATCAGGTTTTGAGAATAAAGTGCATCCTTCTACTGCACAATCACATGATAATGTTGCTAATCCTGAACAAGAAACTCCATCTAGCGCCAATCAACCAACTACTTCAAATAAGAGAAAATGAGCATCTCGTTCAAATACTTCAGATTGTCTTGTGAAAGCTCCTCCAACTAGCCAAAAAGCAGATGCATGGTCTTCTCATATCCTTGGTGGAGGTAAGCATCCTTTTCCTTTTTCACTTAAGACTTATTCTAGAAGAACCAAAAAGATAGCTAAACCTAGGGGTTTCATGGAATATCAACAACCTGAAACAATAGAAGAATTTGAATATCCCGTACATCCTAAAGATCCTATCCCAGAGATCAATCCTCATGCCTCAAGCTCCTGAAGATAATGTTTCTAAGTAAAGAATTTTGATAAGGAAACAAATCACAAGACCTCGAAATTTTTTTAGGATGAAGTCTAAAGTTGTGTATAAACCTATTACCACATAGAAGGTCATCATCATTGATGAAAAACCTATTAAACCTTTGAAGAAGCCATATACTAGTAAGAAAATACTTGAAATCAAGCTTGAGATGAACAAATCTAAAAAGGAAAGTCTAAAAATGAATAAAAAGACACCTACAGACACATACAAAGTCCTTTCCAGAAAATAGGGTAAGAATAATGTGAGAGGCTCAAACCCTAAGATTGGATCCGAAGGGGATAATCCCACATGAATGCAAACTAGATATCAATCTAAGCATACCAGAAAGGATAGTTTGGATTTACTAGCTGAAGTGGTCACATCAATCTTTCATGGAGATCTAACAGTTTGAGAATTCTACCCTAAATACAAAATCCTAAAGCTTTGATTTATGATGATGGAATATGAGATAACCTTTTTTTCTTGTGTTTAAGTTATCATGCTTCTTTTGTTATGGTCAGCTGCAGAATGGGGAAAGAAAGGCATAAAAATGTGCAAATTTAGTGTTTTGTATGTCTCTACAGGAAGTTCCCACAACCGTGCACACAGAAAAACATGGGAGCTACAGGAACACCTGTAACAACCGATTTTGTTGCTAATCTCACCCAGTTTCATATTTTTGTAATAGAGGAGGGCTATACCTATGCTATCATCTTATGGATCATGTTATGGATATATACACCTTTTGTGGATCTAAAGTCTATATTGGGATACAAAGATAAATGCAGACTAGGCACCAGGATGGATTCGTATGGATTTTTAAAGATCAGATATATCTGGGAAGGATAAAGAGGACATTGTAGTGTTACCATCCAAATGGGGAACAATTCAAGCAGATAGTGTTTTAGGCAAGGTTGTTGCCTTGATCTTAGGAAGTTTTGTGTAAACTGTTATTATTTTGTATATCAGAAGTCAAAGGTTGAAATTCATTTTGAGTTTTTGTAGGGATTTGTTTTGAGTTGTCCCCGATGGTCAGGATCAACCATAAGTACATGTAACTAATTCAAAACACTATATATTTAATGATGTAGAAGAATAAAGGGATGAATCCATATTTTTGGCTTAATATTGCATTTCTAAAAGATTGTTTTTATCTATCTTTCCTATGTAAAGACTTCAATTGCTAATGAAATTGATGGTTAGTATGTTAGCTTTCTTTGTTTATCATCTTCACTTTTTCCTCTAAACACTTAGCTAATGTTATACGAGCTTATGAAAAAATCTTTTTTTGCTGAGAAGGTTGCTTTAAATGGTTTCTGTAATTTTTGCCACATAGGTGTTTTCCTCCTTAAATCTTCTTTAGAATGAATTCTTGATAAAGGTTTATTCCTCTGCTGGATAAAGACACTAACGACAAGTTTTTTTGTTGGTGTATTCATCAGTTTTTGTTTTCCCCCTTTTCCCAATCACATCACTTAAACTCTTAAAAATCTAGCCATAATTTTTGTTTACCTGACTTGGTTCACTTAGGTAAGTGATGTTAACAAATTAGGTCATCAATCCCTTTCAAATCAAGAAAGGATTTATCCATTTTAAAACCCCTATTGAAAATTCTACAATAAGTTGTGCTAGGATTAACTCAATAGCAGTCTTGAATTGAATTCTAGCGCTAACATATTTTGGCGTCGTTGTCGAGGACTAAAATAATGATATTTTCCCTGGGTAGAACAACAAAAGTTTAAATGCTTTTTTTTCTTTTGCTGAAAATTTTCAAGTGGATTATGATGATGTGTGCATGTGGCTTTTTGTTCAAAGTTTAGATGGAGAAGTGAGGAAGTGGTTCAGGAACCTTAGAGCTAAATCTATTACAACCATCATAGACCTTGATTCCACCTTCTTGAGAAAGTGGGGAGACAATAAAGATGATTTGTATTACATGACAAAATTCAGCAATCTTCGAAGAAAGAATGGTGAGTCTATCTCTGAATTATCTCATAGATTTAATCGGATGTACTAGAAAATACCAAACAATATTAGGACAACTAAAAGTTTAGCAAAGGCCACTTATGCTAATTTCTTTGATGTTGATTTTTGTTTTCTTCTTAGGGAAAGAATATCAACCACTCTAGCTGATATGAAAGATTCAAATATTGAAGTTGAATCTAACATTCTATAATGTGAACAACTGAAGAAGAGATTGGATAAGGGAAATCTAAAAGAATAATATAAGTCTTCTTCATCAAATACTAAAAATCAGAATATTTCCTTGGAGGAGATGGCAAGAAAGATGGAGGAAATGTCATCTGAATTCTCTAAACTCATATTGAAAAAGTAGAAATGGAATGCACCTCAAGAAGGAAATCAAAATACAAATCACTATAGAAGACCTTATAACCCTCATATCATGCAGAGGGATAAGAAGAATAATGATGATCAGAAAATTCAGACACCTCTGTAGAATAATTATATTGAAGACAATCAGGAAGTTGAAGATGTAGATGAATATCTAGATATTCATTTGTTCAGAGATGAGATTGATTTCAGTCACCTAACACAAAATGAATATGAAGATTCATTGAATTCACAGGCTAGGGGAAGTCCAAATAATATGCTTTGTAATATAGATCAACAAGGGTACAATATTAGATCCAAATCAACTCCTGCAAAATCGACTCCTCAAAAAGACAAATCTGCTCCTCAAAAAGATAAACCTGCTACCCCAACAATACATACAGGAAGCAAGAATCCATAAATAAAGCAAGTAAAACTAGCTATGAAAGTATCAACCCCTGAAGTAGAGAAGTTCTCATCTCCTTTCAGCCTAGAACATGAGATAGGTAAAATCAAAATTCCTATTCCTCTGACTGAATTGGTTAAAACAAATTCTTATAGGAGTCAAATTTTGAAATGGTTACAACCTTCTTCTGTCATTGATCTCGTTACTGATGTAATTAATATCCAAGATGAAAAAAACAATATTGTCTTAGGGCCAATTGTAGAAGAGAGGGATGACTCTACTCCTTTTTATGTCTCATTAAATGTTCATGAAAAAATCCTTCATAAATTCCTATTAGATTCTAGAGCCTCCCATAATCGTATGCCAAAGGTTGTCATGGAAGAACTGCGGTTATAAATCACTAAAGCATACCATGATCTCTTTTATTTTGATTCCAAAAAATTCAAATGCTTGGGGGTTATCAAAGACCTTGTTGTTTCATTATCCGAAATCCCAGCCAAAATTTTAGTCATGGATAAAGTTGTAGACGATATCCCTCCTAGGTTTGGTATGTTGTTGTCTAGATCTTGGGGTATCTCTTCAAATGGATCTCTCTTATGCAACTATACCTGTTTTTGGAGGAGAATTTAGAAGACTTCATCGTCAGGATCAGTTGACATTTATTATAAGTGACAGTGATCATTCTGTAAATCATCCTATCTATGCAATTGACATGGATTTGGGATCCTCTATATTTCATATTGATAATGTTGTCCAATAGTCTTTGCCTTTGAAAAAACAGTTGTTGCCCCAGAGTCTACTGAAAATCAAATCTGCTATGGAAATTACACTTTGATGGAGCCTCATCCAAAGAAGGTGCAGGGGCAGGTGTAGTGTTGATTTCTCCTAAACATGAAGTCATTACCCTATCTTACAAGTTAGAATTTGATACAACAAATAACATTGCAGAGTATGAGGAATTGTTGTTAGGTCTTAGGGAAACCACATAAATGAAAATTTAGTAATTGAAGGTGCATGGGGATTCTAAACTCATTGTACAATAGGTTATATCAGACAAAGAATATTTGGTTGAAAGACTACATAAATGAGGTATGGGACATTGTTGAAGCCTTTTTTATATCTTTTAATATTGTATATATTCCAATAAATCAGATTGAGCAGGCTGATTCATTACCTGTGGAAGCAAGTACTTTTAAACCTCCTTTGTCCGCAAAGATGAAATATGAGTTTGAGGTTAGGTACATGCCATCTATTCCAGACAATGTCAAGCATTGGAGAGTTTTTGAGGAAGATTCTTAAATCAAAATGTTCATTGAAGTTGTAGATGATTTTTCTTCAATTCATATTGATCAAGATGAGGATTTGGATGAGGCTAACAAGAATTTGAATTTTCATAATATGATTGCCAGGAAAAAAATATTGAAATTTCCTACTAATCATATTCCAAAAGGCCTCGTACCTCTTGAAAGAATGTTTTATCATAATTATGTTCCTGTGAAGCTTCCTGATAAAAAAAAAGAAGCATAGATGATTGATTGTAATCTTGGGACTGTTGCAAATCCCAAGCATGTTAAATTATCAAAATTCATGTTAACAAAATACCGAGCTAAATATGAAGAACTGTTGAAGGAGTTCACTGATATTTTTTCATGGAAATACAAATATATTAGGACCTTTGATGAAACTATTATTCAACATAAGATACCTTTGAAAGAGAATGTAAAACCTTTCAAGCAGAAATTAAGGAAAATAAATCCTCTTTTGTTACCTATTATAGAGAAGGAAGTCAAGAAAATCTTAGATTCTAAGATCATTGTATCATTGAGGTACTCTGACTGGATAGAAAATTTGGTTCCGTTAATAAAGAAGAATGGTGAAATCAGACTTTGTGTCGATTTCAGAAATTCGAACAGATGTTCCCAGAAAGAAAACTATCCATTGCCCAAAATGGAACATATATTGCAGAGGGTATGTGTTCATCCAGATGTTTTTGTGGATAAAATAAGGTAGTTGTTCATCCATATGACATGGAGAAAATTGCATTCACAACACCTTGGGGTAGTTTTATGTATGCGTGGATGCCTTTTGGTTTGATGAATGTTGGGGCCACTTTTCAACGATCCATGGATATCGCTTTCATGGGAGAGAAAGATAAGTTTGTGGTCATCTATTTGGATGACATTAATGTATTTCTAACTCCACTGAGAATCATATAAATCGTTTGAGAAATGTATTTCTGAAGTGCAAAAGGTATGGTATTTCTGTAAATCCAAAAAAATATCATTTTCCTTAGAACAAGGGAAATTGCTAGGGCATATTATTTGTTTTGATGGAGTTAAAATTGATCCTTCTATAGTTATATCCATTCAAAATATTTCTATCCCCAGAACTAAGAAGGAAATATGGTCTTTCCTTGGGAAGATAAAAATTTTCAGAAGGTTTCTTCCCAACTTTATTGAATTGGTCAAACACATAAATGGCATGTTGAAAAAAAGTAGTGAGATCAAATGGAGAACTGAAGCCAAAGATTCTTTCTAGTCTATTAAGAAGGCTATTTTAGATGCCCCTGTTTTGATTATCCCATATTTTGAAAAAGAGTTCCTGATTTTTTCTTTTGCATCTGAAGATACTTTAGCAGCTGCTCTTTTATAGAAAAAATCTGAGGGTTTTGAACAACCCATTGCATTCTTCAGCAGGGCACTTCAAGATGTTGATTTAAAATAAATTACTATGGATAAGAAGGATTTTTCTTTCATCAAGGCACTGAAGACTTTTAGAGTTTATGTGCCACATTCCAAAGTCATTGCATATGTACCATTTAGTACTATTAAAGACACCTTGAATCAGCCAGACAGTGATGGAAAAAGATGTAAATGGATAGCTAAGGTATTGGAATATGACATAGATATGAAGCCTACTAAGTTAGTAAAAGGGTAGGGGTTAGCTAAGATTCTAGTTGATTCCAATTGTAGAGCTATGGGAGTTGACTTCATCTATAATAATTCAGGTAATTCACATCCTCAAAACAATAATTCTCAAGTTAATGAAAGGATTGATGAATCAGAATGGTACATAGATATCCTTTATTTTCTGGAGAATTTTCAAGCTCCTCCAAGAATGGATAAGTATAAAGTAAGATCCATGAAACTTAAAGTAGCTAAGTACAGTGTAAATAATCAAAAAAAAATTGGAGGGACCCTTCTGGATTTTCACTATGGTGTTTTGATGAACAAGAAGCACAGAGGATCATGTCAGAATTTCATTAAGGAGTGTGGGGGGGACATCACTTCTGGAATTCCACTGCATATAAGATACTTAGGGATGGGTACTATTGGCCTAATATATTTTATGATGTCTATGAAAAGGTTATAGCATGTGATAAATGCCAAAAGTTTGTTGGTAAACATAAGCTTAAATCATTACCTCTCAAACTTGTAAATGTTTTTGGACCTTTCCAACAATGGGCTTTGGATTTCATTGGCGAGATCCACCCTCCATTTAGTGGTCAACACAGATTGACTTCGACTTCTACAAATTACAAAGTGTATTGAAGTTGTACCTACAAGGAGAGATACTGATAAGGTAATTATAAGTTTCCTTGAAGAACATATTTTGTCCATATTTGGTTTTCCAGTAGTTATCATCACAGATAATGCAACAACTTTCAAATCCACTAACATGGTAAAGTTATGTGTAGACTATGGCATCGATGTGAGAAATTATACTTCTTATTACCCAAAAGTTAATGCCTAGATGAATCATCCAATAAAATCATGGTCAAGATCATTAAGAAGATTCTCAAAGAGAATAAGAGAGATTAGGACTCAAAGTTAAAATATGCTTTGTGGGCTGATCGTGTTAGCACTAAGAGAGAAATTGGAACCTCACCATTTCAGTTAGTTTATCAAATGGAAACATTCTTTCCAATACAACTTGATTTTCCATTTGTAAAATTGCTGCAGGAAATTCAAGTTGAACCTAATGATTTTATTAGAAGGATTTTTCAAGCTGTAGAATTGCAGCAAGCGCGACAGAAACTTATGGAGAAGGCACATCAACATCAACATAAAGTTTAAGATAATTTTGACAGAAAATTAAAAAATAGAGTAGTTGGTACCTGGTGACTTAGTTTTGAAATGGGATACTTGCAGAGAAGATCATCATGGGAAATTTGATAGTCTGTGGTTAGTTCCATTTAGGGTGGAGAAGGTTTTGGACAACAACACTTTCCTATGACAGAATTTAGAAGGTGGAGAGGTTTTTGGTGGCCCAGTAAATGGGCATTTTCTGAATAAATTCTTTTACTAAGGCCATTGGTGGATCAAATATCATTGTACATATTGGTTTGGTGTGGTAGTTATGAAACAAATACTCCATATCCCAATGGAGAAATGATTCTTTTATTCTTTTAGTTTTCAGAAATGATTTTTATTTTTTTACAGTCTAATACATTTTTGAATAAAGTTTGTCCAAAGCTCAGGAGCTAGAAAAACACAGTTTGAAAATAAGTATGGTATTAATATCAAAGTATCATAAGGCACAATTCTACTCAAATTTCTTGGCGTTTTACAGGGAAATTTCCATCCCCCATGGAGCCATTGTTAACAACTACTTTGTTCTACAATGTTTTATTCCTCATTCATTCCCACATGTGATTTAAAATTTAGTATAAGTTATAAATATTTAGCATTATGTTGTGAAAGGTTTAATAGCTCACCTTAAAGGGATTAAAATAATGCTAGATCGAATGAATGAGATGGACTTAGTTTTTTGAGAGGAGGACATAAGGAATTATACACATGTTTAAATGATTGCTTGATGACATCACTTTGATTCAAATCTTTTCATTTGAGTCATAAGTCATGTAAGAATATATACTTCATGATTATTTAACTTAGTAAGATGCATATTAGTCTAATCCTCCCAAGAAAGAAAAAGGAAAAATCTAGTTGAGCGCTACAGGAACTTCCACATGTCACTGGTCATGATTATTTTGAGTACCTTGGAGAGTCATGGAAGTTGTAGATTGTACTGCAAAGCTCATGAGTATGCAAAATAGTTAGAAAGTACCAGTTGTCATCCATAGAATGTGAATATGGGTTGTATTTTATTTTATACACGTCAGTTGTCCAGAAGGTTACACGGATGAGGTTTTTCAAAAAATATATTTTCAAAACTGGCACATTATTCATTATCTACATCAACTGGTCGGTTTGAATTTTCACCCACGGATCTAGAAGATCCCTTATTATTCTCATTACACAACAAAAATATCCCTTCTTTATATCCATATTCTAGTCTTTTGGTCACAACTGCGCAGATGGGTAAAGGTGTACATGTGAATAGGAAAGAGCCTGAAGGGCCCGATATCATGGAGGCTTATGAAGATAGTTGCCACATTTTTTATCGGGCATCTTGGTATATTTTATATACTAATCTAGATGGTCATAATTATGCTACAACCAGGCTGTTTGGTGAGATTTTCAATGGACAATGGGCCCAAATTGCAAACTTGGTCATGCAGGTTATAGAGGATTCCATAGCAGTTGCTTGCAACCTCTCGACTGATGGTGAAAAGTGGTTTAAAAATAAATTGATTACAGGAGGAGATGTAAATAAATTTTTGAAACTCGAACATAGAGACCCTAATTGGGAAAAAGACATTCCTAGGGATTGTATTGTTGATGAATGGATGGAAGCCTTACTCATTCTTAAAATATTCATCACTTGTGAGGGGTGTTACTCTATTGTATTTTTATTTCATCTATGATTTCTGCTTCATCTAGAAGGAATTAAGAGAATGAATATACCATATTATTTCTTGAGGGATATCAACAAGATGGCCATGAAGGTCTAATAAAACCAAAAAACCCCTCCTCATGGAATTTAACATCAGGGCTTGATTAAATTACTTGTAAAATCTGAGCTGGGGAAATTGCAAAAGACTTGGGAATAATTTTTGATCCAGTCAGGATTTGAGAAGAAAGTGCATCCTTTTGATGCACAATCACATGATAATGTTGCTAATCGTGAACAAGAAACTCCATATAGTGCCAGTCAACCAACTACTTCAAAGAAGAGAAAAAGAGCATCTCATTCAAATAATTCAGATGAATTTGTGAAAGATCCTCCAACTAGCCAATAAGGAGATGCAGGGTCTTCCCATATCCTAGGTGGAGGTAAGCATCATTTTCCTTTTGCACAGAAGACTTATTCTAGAATAACCAAAATACTAGTTAAACCTAGGGTTTTCATGGAGGATAAAAAACTTGAAAGAACATAAGGATTTGAAGATCCGGTACGACCTAAACATCTTATCCCAGAGATCACTCCTCATGCATCAAGATCCTCTGAAGATAAAATTTCTAAGTACATAATTTTGATATGGAAATGAAGCACAAGGCCTCAAAACAAGTTTAGGATGAAGTCTAAAGCTATGCATAAACCTGATATCATCGACAAGGTCATCATCATCGATGAAGATCCTATTAAACCTTTGAAGAAGCCATCTACTAGTAATAAAATCCCTGTAATCAAGCCTGAGAGAAACAAATCGAAAAAGGAAGTCTGACAATGAATAAAAAGACACCTATAGAAACATACAAAGTCCCTGCTAGAAAACAGGGTAAGAAGAATGTGAGAGGCTCAAACCCTAAGATTGGATATGAAGGGGATAAGCCCATAAGAATAAAAACTATATCTCAATCTAAGCAGACCAGAAAGGATAGTTTGGATTTACTAGCTGAAGTAGTCGCATCAGTATTTCATGGAGATATGACAGTTTGAGAATTCTACCCCAAATACAAAATCCTAAAGTTATTGTTGGGGTCCTATATTCATAGGTAACCTGATTCTTCAACCGGTTATTTGGTGTTTCCCCCGTGATGAATACATCTAGCTTGCTGGTCTCGATTGATTTCTTTTCCCCTCCATCCGTTTCGCCTGATCCTTCATCACCCTGCCCGATCCTTCGTCACCTTGTTGCGCCCTTCATTCCCTCATCTTCAACTCATCACACCCTTCACTCATCCTTGTGCGAATAAACAAACTTAGGATAACAAACAAATAATTAGATTAATTAATAGTGTTAATGTTAATTGAATTAGTGTAGTTAGACTAATAAACTAGGCTAAATCTTGTTAATAATTGAATTAATTATTTATTAGTGATTAATTTAGTTTGGTTAAATTAGCATTTAGGTTAGCATTAACATTAATTAAAAATCAAACATTACAAACAATTTGAAAAAGAACATAATAATATAATACATTAATTAAATTAAAAACAATAAAAATAAAGAAAAATATAAATTATCCTAAGTCTAAAAAAAAACAATATAAAAACATTAATTAAAAAACATTTAAAAACATATATTAAAATAAAACACAAAACATATGAATTAAAACAATAAATAAAATTAAAAACGAAATATAATAAAAATATAAAACAAAAATTAAAACACAAATAAAAACAATAATAAAAATCATATAATAAATAAAACCAAAATAAAACAAAAACAAATTAAAATAAAACAACACATAAATAAAAAA
>JASDQU010816946.1:31446-45060 GCA_032191745.1 Picea mariana | reverse complement strand
TTCCTATCCATCCTTTCTTATCAACAATTTAGAAAGCCCTGTTCCAATTTTTTTTCAATCTATGGCTTCTATCCAATTCCAAGATGAAAGGATATAAATGGAAGGAATGTCTTGTTCTTCTAACGCTTATTATTTATCTATACTCCCCAAAGGGGAGATGGATATTTATTTTATAAAAAATTTGAATTTTACACTATGTAAAACTTCCATTTAGCAACTAGTAGGAGAAGAACAAATTGAGGATAAAATCATTCATATATAGTCGAGGAAACTAATCATTCTTCTGAGCAATCAAAATTTCAATCCTATGCTATTACTGATACAGATTTTAAGGATTTGATTGTTTATCAAATATATTTTCACTTTCTTTTGAATTTTGTTCTAATTTGTTCTTGAATTCAATGACTAATGACCACAAACATGTTGCTAATGATTTCAAGTGTTCTGATATTTTGATAGAACAAATTGGAGATACTGATCCTCAAATTGAAGATAAAATTACTAATCTTGATCAACAAATTCTACCATGTTCAGAAGAAAGGCTAGGCACATTCCTTGAAATTGTTCATGAAAGATTTGATCTGCCAATCATACAGGAAGGGGTTTCAGGTGATCATATAATGCTTGAAAGTTCAGATTCTCTTTTTGAAAATGAACATACCAATCCCAAACAAATTTCTTATAACATGTTTGAAAGTTCATCACCAAATTATACTAAAAATGATGAGGTAAGGAAAGATGAATCTCTTGAAAATGTCACTGGCAATAATTATTCTAGTTCAAGAGATCCTTTTCATTTCCTAGTCTCTATATATTTTTACTCCATATATCCTGATTTATTATTAGATTTTGATGTGCATAAAAAATTATCTACTTTATCTAACAATGTGCCTTCGAAATCTGTTTTCTTCTCACATGTCAAGTGTTGGTGATTTAAATATTAAAAATAAAACTAATGAATTGGGATTTGCAACACCACCTGATGGCTTTTCATTTCAATCATTCATAAGGGAAGAAGAAAAACTACAAGACGTTTATGTGTGACCAATTTCTGATAAAATCAATGCACCCATTCTTGTTGAAGTTGAAGATTCTTTTACTGATAAAAACCATTTGTTTTTTAATTATGTGGATGATAATCAAATATTTGATAATTCACTTTCTATAACTTTCGATCACCACAAATTATATCTATTTTATTTGATTCATCTATAATTGTCGGTTCTTTGAGAAAAAACATTAAAATTGAATTTTTCAACATCACCACACTTCAAATTTGTTCATTAACTATGACAAATCCTCATTTTTTGATTTTTCCAATCGATTTTCATAAAATAGGTTTACCATTTATGAATCTTATTCAAAAAGGTTATAGTTTGCATTTTGAGTTTCATGACAGGATTGCGGATTGGCTTGAAGACTCTTATTTTAAAACGTTTCCAAAAAATGGTAAGGTTATAGTTTCCTTGATTGTGAATGGGGATCAAAGTGGTAAGCATGTTGCATTGTTTTTCATCTATTGTTTCCACACATTTTATTTTTGGTTATTGATTAGTAATTTTATTGGTTTTGTAGGATTGGAGTTACTTCGATGGTTTTATTGGAAATTTGATTTCACTTAGTGTTACGATCATTAAGGGAGTGTAGAGTAGGTTAATTAGCTTAGTTTTTGTTGCTTCTTTCATAAGTATATTTCTTTTCTTTTGTCTACTTGAATAATGAAGTTATGAAGACATGCTAATATCAAGCTGAAGATGAGCCATCATCTATTTTTAAACTATGTTAGAGGATCATATGAGAGTTTTTGATTATTATCTGGGAGATTTGCTTGTTTAAATAAAATGAAAACATACGTTCAAGCAAATTTACTTTTAAGTAAACCAATTTTCAGAAAGACTAGTAATCTTTTGATCTTTTACTTCATCCTGTACTCTTAAGAATTTTTAGATATGCTTCCCCATCCATTAGATAATCTCTATTGAGATTAACAATAATTTCTCATACTATTAGCTCCTTTTCAGTTTTGTTTATTTGGTATAAGAGCACTCAAGTAAAATGACTTTCAAACAACCCTGTCGAGGCTATGAACGCCTGCTGGTAGCAGTGGCTCCGTCTATGACAATTTGGATCCAAATGTTTCAAAAATTAAATTTTATATATCTTTAAGATCCATGTGACATCCTTTCTTTTAATAAGCTTTTGAGTCATCTCCCCCACTTACAAATAAAAAGGATGTATAAGCTAAGTATCTATAATCGATGGAATGGGATTAAAACATCTAAATTGGGTTAAAAGGTATCCCTATTGAGGCTATGAACGTCTGCTAGGAGCAGTGGCCATGCATGTGGTATTGAGGTATATCTTAATATGACTTGTTTTTCTTAGTACTAATTTCTGGTAAAGTTTATTTTATGAAGTACATGCTAAATTATTTGTCTTATTTGAAGGTTCCTTAGATAACAATCAAAATACTTTTTCAAATGTTGAAGACTGCATCGTTTAAATCATATCTATACAGACAAGTGGAAAAAAGGAAATCATGGTATTTATAAATTGGCATTTSAAGAAAATCCTTATCCTTCATTGTTTTATGTTTGTAAATATTCAGGTTATTTGACAGAGATAAYTGCTTCACCCATTGTGTCTCCATTTGTTGGTCTCACAACAAGTCTCTTCCATTTTACCTAAAATGAAAAGGCCGCCTGTAAATATTTTATTGGYAAGACTTATCATTAAATTATTCTCCAAAGTCTCAACCTATCATCACTTTTACCTGCACAGAAACTAGTCAACAAACCATTTTAAAGGATGTGATCTTCTATATTTCTAGATATTTCCTTTTATCCTTTCGATGTTTTAGTTTTGTATAAGTAGTGATTTTTAGTTGGTCAATTTGATTGATTTTACTGGGCTTTTTCATATCGTTTAGAATTGGGTTATTCACTAAAAGATCTGTTGTAATCAACTCTTCAGATTCATCATTATTTTTAATATTGATTCCATAGTTCAATTGTTATTGCTTTGAATTTTATGACTGTAAGCATGAAATTAAAAAATGATCATGAGGAGCATTTCTACATCTCTCAATATTATTGATGATATCATGACATTTTAAACATCTAGTATGTTGATAAGTGTTATTTAATGACTAGGTCTAATTCTGTTCTTGGATGAAGTCACGGTTAATATCATCAGGATCAAGGKTCTTATTTTTGGTTTTAATTTGGTAAAACATTTATATTGTTTTAAAATAAAGAATGGATTTTCTATTTCATTTTTTTACATATTCATTCTTTCTTTCCCAACTTATTTAGGAGTACCTTGATTGTATTAACTATCATGATTGAATTAAATATAGACCTTGGTAATTAATCAYTGTTTTGATTATGATTTGATAATAACACTTACAATGTTGTTGGAGTTTTGATCAATGTTTGAATTCATTATTRTGTATTGGATAATTATCACGAGTTCAAACGAAAAGTGTTTATGCTTGATAAATGACTATCAATTTTGTTGAAATCAATGAATATATGCATGGTAAAATTCATGATTGTATAGGCCAATGGTGTGTTGTATTTTCACACCAAACCTCCATCACCCTATGGTATTGTGGATATAACTTATTTCAAAGTAGTTCACATGTTGATCACTAGGGATGTCATTTTGAGATGTGAATATTTATATGTGTGTAAATGTTTTTCAAATCCCATTGTATCTAAGTCCCATTCTTGGTAACCAAACATTCTAGCATTTTCGAGTTTATTATGACAAGACCTGGTTTGGATAGTGGCATTGTGTTGAAGTTTGATCGAATTTTTATGATGTTTGATTTTGACATCGAGGATAAGGAAATTAACATGATAATTTTACATGTCCTACATATTACCATATTCATTGTACAATTACCCTATGCATCTATCTGTTGGCTGAGTAAGTCGAGGTTGAAGTACAGTTGGGGTTTTCATGCCCATACCAGGCCTGTTGAAACCATGATGGCCCATTTCCTTTGTCATTATGAGAGGGTTTGAAAATTTTACATTGTATGCATTTTGTTCCTTGTTGAGCTATGTGACTTATCCTTCCTAGTGTGAAAACCTCCTTTGTGTTGAATTGTTGAACTTTCCCATGGCACTCATAATACGATTTGAACTTGATGGTGCCAAGATTTTCTAGTTATATGATGAATCTCTTTCTCTTGTGAAAAGAGTGGGATGGTGGGATTTCATTCAATCTTTTCATGGCCATAATGTTAGGGTTGAAAGGGATTTTTCTGAGTCATTTAATGGTAAAATGTATCATGTGGGAGACCTCGAATTTCCTGTAGATGAAGCTTGGATAGTTGAGGCCACTCATTGGTGAGAAGTGGTCTAAAACTTGTCCTGTCAAGAACATCCCATGGAGCAATTTGCTTGAATCCAAGAAATCGACTTACCATAGAAAAGGTATGGTTGTTACTCTTTTGAAGAAGAAATGACAAGATCTGGTTTTTATTATCAGGCAATTCATTACTTGTAAAGGTCATTATGGTCTTGTTTTTTTCTACCATATTCAGATTCTAATGGTATTTATTATTTTTGAGTTGAATTTACCCTACTATCTCCTCAAGACCCTCACTAAAATGTCAAAATTATGTCAGAGGGGTTTTAAAAATCTTGATAGAAGCCTCTTTCATTATGGTCTGATCATAGTTTTGGTTGAGTATGGATTGTCTCAGGTAGGAGATTCTTCGAAAAATTTCCTTGGGAGAAACAATTTCTCGGAAACCCTTGCTCAAACAACTGATGTTTCTGTGGAAGGAGGAACTCCCCGTGGGTTTGATAGTGTTCATAGGGTTTTCCATGAAAATATTCCAGACAACGTGTCTGTATTTGAAACTCAACCATTTTCATAATTGAAGGTCAAGGTTCAAACTCAGTTTTATGAAATTGATAAATCAACCCAACGAGTCGACCTCCGCGTCAAAGTCCTGGAACCAAGAAATTACTTGGAAAGAAGGGTTTGAAGATGATAGACAAGGATGATGCTTTTGATTTTAATAGTAAACACCCTACTCGAGTATTGTCTCATATTACCAAGAATAATTCTAAGAAATTCCAGCCCAAGCAATCTTCTAATTATCCCATTTTTCCAATTGAAATCATTTATGAAGATAAATTGGAACCTAAAGGGAATATTCTTCCCAAAAAATCAGGATATGAAGGATATATGCAATATGACTTTGTTTTTAACTTCTTGCCTTTTCTTAAAAGTCATGCTCAGTTTCTAGGTATTAGACTTAGTCATAAGGATGAGTTCTTTGATAATATTCCTTCTTCTTTCGATTTTCAACATATATGTAGGGAGACTAATATGAGTTGATGCCCGAATTATCAGTCTTGGATGAGGAAATATCATTATGTAGTAGTTACTCTCAAAGAAGATATCACTCAACTACTGGATGAGAGTCATCACCTGAAGAAACAAAAGAAATCATTAATTGAACAACATGAATTAGAAGTTGCCGAAATAAATGAGAAACTAAAAATTGATGAAGGTTGTGTGGTCATTTAGTCCTTGGGGGTGAATGCTATTGTTACCTTAGATCTGCAAAACATTACGAGCTCCAAATTGTGTTGTCCGATGATGATCATGTTTTCTTTTTGCATCTATATTCAAAGTTTGAGCATATATGTACATGTTTGATTGGCGAGAAGGAATTTTTGAAAGGTATTGATCTTATTTTGATTTGATTGTTTTATTTCTATTTAGATTAGTGGAAAACCCCTTTAATTTAGAGTAGCTACAGAATCATAGATTCTGTAACCACTCTTAAATCATAAAAGTCATTGATATGTTTTTTTTTGATGGTTTATATGTGCCGATTATATGATATGAAGCTAGATTGCGACATGATTTCTATATCCAAATATATGAAGATAATCAATCATGATATATTTCCTGGAAACAATTAGTATGTCTCACCGGTTTTAAAGAACATTGCAACAAGCTTGTACGCTGTTTGGATACACTCAAAACAATGAGGTTTTGTTAGAGGTGGTTATGTCCATATATCAGTTAGACTTGTTTAAATATGGAAATCCTCATTTGATGTATGGGATCAAGTCACTGGATAAACATTAATGCTATCCAAGTTTTTAGTTAATTCTTTCTTATATTTAGTTGACAGTTGTGAAATTGATCTCTTTTGATCATAACTCTATGATTATAAATAGAGTATGATAAGACTTGAGGAAGGGGGGGGGGGGTATCCACTAATGAGAAAATGTTTTTTATCCTTTTTGCACATTGTTCCTTTGTAAAGTTTGATTTTCGAAGGAGTAGTGATGGAGGTGTTGTCATCAGTATATAGATCGAAATCCTAGTGAAGTGATGATATTTTGGGACAAACCTGGAAAGTCTGTTTTGACAACTCTGTATGAATTTCTTTTGCACGAGTAATAGAAGATGATTTTCTTTTTCCTGTCTATCATTGACTTCACTAGATTGAAGTAATATTATGAAATTTTTTTTTAGTGTCTGATTCATATTCTTATAATCATATTCTTTTAAAAGATAGTGATTGTTGTATATCTGATCTATTAATTGTAATTAGTTCAATTTTGCGAATTAAATGTATTTTGTAATTCTTCATGATTTTGTTATATTGTTTTACATTACTTTTTAAATTGTATAACGTGTAGTGATCGAATAATATAATTTCTTCTATGATTTTGATTATTATATGTTTCATTTATAAATGCAATTTGAATTGATTTTAAATTAGTTTTTCTCCCACATGATAGGTTTTTATTAAGTTGTTTAGTAGTTTTAATTAGTGTTTCTGTAGCTTTGAAACTACATTTTACTAGTTTAAATTTGCATTTTTAGATTTACAATTTACATTTAGGTTAGACGAGCTTTAACAAAGTCTCATCTCTAGGATAAAATCATCTTATTGGCTAACGAAGCCATAAAACCCATCAGGAATAACCATACCAAACATCTTGGGTTCTGCTCTAAGGACCTCGGACCGTGTTGTTTCTCTTGCATTGATGAGTGGTCAATTCTACCCGTCAATAGTTTCCTATAATATTTGAGTGTTTTACTTCATGGTGATTTATTAGGGCCTCTCCACCAAGGCTCAATTGTCCAAGAGTAGCCTCTCTGATGGAATTTTCCCCTATTTCCTTAATGTGGAAACAATGACACATCTTTTATGAAAGTGCTCTTTTGATATGACTTATTGGGATCATGTTTGGTATAAGAAAATAAGTATTCTATAAATGCATATTCATTGGAGGGAAGTGTTGTTGGGGATTTGAAATTTCTGATTCGGGTTTGACTTGCTTGTATTTGGAATTGTTTGATAATTTCAGCCTTCTTTGTTATTTGGAACTCCACTGCAAATATATGTTTGAGAATGAGGTTATCTCTTTGGTTTCTTTTTGTCAGCTACACAGAGAGGATGTATGTATGCAATGAATAGAAAAAAGGTTAATGTTTATTAAGGGTTCCAAACTATTAGATTTTGGCACCTATTCTAATCTCATAGATGTTCTAGTTTCCTTAAGGAAGAGGATGTAATTTTCATTATATATATCCTTCTGCTTTCACTTTTTTGTTGGTGATGCAATAATTTTATATGAATATAAGAAGTACCTTTTACAAAAAAAATGGTCACCAATCTTCATCTTGCATTGAATAATATCCATGTTGCAAATATCTTTGATTTCTCCTAATATCTCCAATTTTTTTAGTGTTTTTCAGGTTGCCAATATTTTTAAGTTTTTCAAGTCTAAATTATGCGTGCCAATATTTGTCGATATTTCCCCTGATATTTCTAAAGTTTCTTTTTGAACCATTAATAATATATTTCATACAACAATATTTGTAATATTCACTGATATGGATAGGATTTTATCTACGTTATTCGTCATACCACAACTAGTGTTAAAATATCATTATGAGAAGTAGATTTTTATGGCATAAATTTGGTTCCAGATTTGTTCATATGTAACCATACATTGCCACTCCAAATTTGTGGTCATAACGATGCTTGTTGTGTTACTCCTTATACTTCCTTTTAATATTTTACAAGGTTTCCCACACCTTCCATCATGGACTACTATTTATTCACTAGAAAATATCCAACATAAGAAGGACAAAGAGTTGAAATATTGGTTCAGACATTTTGTTGATAGTTTTTTTTGGACAAAAATTGTTTTTTTATGGTTCATAGTGGAGTGTTGATTTCGTCTCAACTTTGTTTCAGAATTGTAATTATTCTAAATGTATGGAGACTATCGTTAATATTCATATTGATTTTGTTATTGGTCAATTTGTTGAGAAGTACATTGATTCGTATGATTAAAACAATGATAAGGCATCGTTGCATATTTTGTCTTGGTTTTGGAACATTCATTATTTGACACTTTGGTCATTTATTGGTTGCTAACATTCCAAAATAAGCATCATTCTAATTTTTGGTGCAGATTGTACTTGTATTAGTTCTTATCTCCATGTTTTGGATTTTAACTTCTGATGACTTGATTCAATTGGAACGATAATTGTTTCATTATCGATCGATGTTTCTTTGTTGACAAGTTGCTCTAGTGTTTTTTGTAGTGTATTCTTCTCATCCTTTCACCTTTTGATTTGTGCAAGAAGGTTTAAGTTGTGATTCCTTAGGTGACAATTTTCTCCATCTTTCTTTGATAACTCATTGTCAAAATTCTTCCTAATATTGGGGTTAATATTCTCTTGATTCACTGTAGGATTTATATCTTTGTCATGAACTTGCGTCATTTTTTCGATCATTGATTTTGAATCTAGTGAAGCTTCTATATTCACCATTTGTACTATATAATATGAAAATATATTTGGTTCAATTTGGTTGATGGACATCACTTTAATATCAACTTGTGTTTCATTTTCATTTTTTCCATCATTTTAACTTTTTTAATTCCGTAAGTGAGTTTCTGTTTCAAAATTTTAGACAAAATTTTTCTTTATTTTCTAATTTTAATCAACAAATTTCTTCATTTAAAAGTTGTTTGTTTTCCCTAAGGTCTTGTAACTATTTTTCTAAGTTCTCTTTTTCACATTTCTTCCTTTGTGCCTTATGTTCATCTTGAGTGGTGACATTTTCTACATTGTTTGAGTCAACTAATGAGGTTAATTATGCATAAGTACTTGTTGTAATGTCATGCCATGTTATCTTCTTTTTATCATGGAAACATATTGAATATTTCTACTTGAAATTTACAGTAAAGGGGCCTTACGTTCCCATCCATCTTGAACCTAAAATTATATCAACATTACCCCATTTATACACTACTTTAAACCAAGATTGTGAAATATATTCATCCATTGTCAATCGTTCGTAGATTATTTATTTCATATGATTTTACATTATAATGTAATCTTTCAGTAGTGGGATTATTCCCAGAAGGCGGAGCCGAAGGGTTAGGGTTTTGCAGAGATCTTGCGCTGCGTGGTTCCAGCCGTGGCCCCGTCAGGGCTCATGTCTCATATGGAGGGAGGGCCAACAGGCGTCTCCTACAGTCAAGCCACAGCGAGCGGGAATGCTGCTGAGAGGTCAAAGCGACCGACCTTTGAGCCGCCGCCAGACCTGCGCTCGAAATAATTGGAGGAGGGCACGTTCAAGGACCGAGAAATGGATATCGAACCAGAGAAAGGAGCTATCCCCCCCACCGCGTCAACTCCATGGATGCCTGGTAAGTGTATTCCACAGGCGCCACAAGCCCCAAAATATGTGATTAACTCACCACACATAGAAGAGCAAAAGTAATATATGAGAGACTATGCCCTAGTGGGAAAGTTCCTAGGGCTCTGGCCCTCGGAGTGAGATCTGATCAAATGGATACAATACTGGTGGAAGCAAAAAGGTCACTATGAGTTACAGCTAGGATCTAAGGGTTTTTTCACAATCATCTTCCACAACCTTGAGGATCGTAACTGTATCTTCGATGGGGGGCCCTATTTCTTCAACTCGGCGGGTCTCTTCTTGCGATTCTGGACAGAGAAGTTCAGCCCTGAAAAGGAGGACTTCGCTCATGCACCTGTATAGATCAGATTATACTCCCTCCCACAGGAATTTTGGCTAGAGGAGGTACTGGCTGGCATAGGCAATACCATCTGCATTTATGTTAAGTCATCCGAAGCCACCAAGCAAAGGTGCTACACCTCTTATCCACGAATCTGCATGTACTTGAATATAACTAAGCCGCTCCTAGGCTCCATCATACTGGAATATCATGACGAGGATTGGACCCAAACCATCGACTATGAACACATCCCATTCCGATGTCGAAAATGCCACGAGCACAGTCATCTTTTTAGAGAGTGCCCCCTCAACACTGTTCACAAAGAAGGGATTCCAGACAGAGGCAAGGACAAGGACGACTTCATTCAACCATCAGGGAAAAGACGACCAGGAGGAAGGAAGCAACTGGCTCAAGTAAGTAAAGATCCCTCAACTAGCAATAGATTTACAGCTTTACAAGACCAACCAGAAAGCCCCACAAACCACATGCAACTCAATTAACCACCTCCAGCTAATGGCTCTCATGCGACCAAACAAGGGGAGGGAAAATCCCCACTGAGTAAAAGATCAGATCTCATTCCCCCAAACGAGGCTCAGGAATCGCAGAATCCTTTGGAGACAGAGGATGGAGACGTAGAAATGGAGCTAGAGGAGCCGGACCTAGCCGGAGTAGATTTGGAGCACCTCGAGCATGCCTATAGGAAGCAGAAACTATACACCATACCTAGAGATCAACTACAAAAGGTGCATAAAGTATTTATTAACTCCTTTGCTGGATCCTCGGAAAGGGCTAGCCAAGGGCTGGGAATACAGACCAGTCAATCAAAAAACACAAGCAAATCTCAGAAAGACGAAAAGAAAAGGGGGAGGAAATCCACCAACAAGCTTATTCAAGAAATAGGCCACTTCATGGTAAACTCAGGGCAAATCCACCTGATCTTAGACAACTTGCCTCCTCTCCCCACCCCCCCTTCATCATGAAGATCATCTCATGGAATATTAGAGGCCTCAATGGGCGTAGCAAGCAAAAATTGCTACGAGATCTGATCTTGGTGGAAAAACCTGATATAGTTCTTCTGCAGGAAACAAAATGTACCTCAGAGGATGTCGATAAAATACTCCCCTACTTTTGGAGGCAAGGAGAAGCAGTCTCAATAGGGGCCATAGGTACAGCAGGCAGACTGGCCATCCTCTGGAACACAAACTCAGTAATGCTAGAAAACTTCATCGCCACAAGATGGTCCGTCACAACAGACTATAGACTCATTGGCTCAAATAAGCTGGGACACTTGACTAATCTATATGGCCCGGCCAACATAAGGGAGAAGCCAACCTTTCTCAGAAATTTGAACTACTTATCCACTCTAAATAAGCACACGAGATGGATTATTGGAGGAGATTTCAATATGATCCGCAGCCTGGAGGAGAAGAAAGGGGGATCAAGACGACTAGATCGAGAAACCAATGAATTCAATAGCCTCATAGATAACCTCCACCTTATTGACTTGGAAACCATCAATGGCACTCATACCTGGACAAATAGAAGAACTGGCACACACCAAATTGCTTGCAAGCTCGACCAGTTCCTCATCTTGGATTCTCTCATGTTGGAAGGCGCAACTATGGAGGCTACCATCCTGAATCTCTCAGGTTCAAACCATTGGCCTATTCAGCTCTGGCTGGATATCCCAACCACGTCGGGGAAAAAACCGTTCCGATTCGAACAATTCTGGCTCGACCACCCCGATTTCCAGGCAAACATACAGAACTGGTGGAGGGAGGCAGAGGTCACTCAAGGCTAAAAAATGTACAGATTCCAATAGAAGTTAAAGAACCTTAAACAACTTCTCAAGCTCTGGAATAAGAATACCTTTGGCAACATCTTTGACTCCCAAAGGCAGTTATCAGAACGCATGAGCGAAATTCAAATTCAGATCAGAACATAGGGGATAACAAATGAACTAAAAGCCCAGGAAGAAACAATAAATCAACAGCTGGCGGCTAGGAAAAGACAAGAAGAGATTCTCCGGAAACAAAAGTCACGCATCCGATGGCTCAAGGAGGGGGAACGCAATACCAAATTCTTCCATAGGACAATCATCCACCGGAGGCACACCAACAAGATCACGAGCCTTATCTCTGCAACTGGGGAGACCCTTCATTCCCACGAAGACATTGAAGAAGCTCTGATCGGATACTATCAAGATCTCTTAACAGAACCTATCCTGGATAGACATGAGGCCATTGCTAAGATCACTCAGCATGTGCCCTCCTTCATTACTCGGGAGAAAAACTCAGCTCAGCTCCAGCCTATTTCAATTGAGGAGGTGGATCAAGCACTCCAGGACACACCCAAATGCAAGGCCCCAGGACCTGATGGCTTCACCAGTGACTTCTTCCATCATTGCTGGCTGATGATCAGGGTCGAGGTGTGGGAAATTCTAGAAGATTCTAGAGCCACGGGACAGGTTCTCCAAGCACTAAATGAAACCTTCCTCACACTCATACCCAAAGAGGGGCAGTCGCATCACCCACAACAGTTCAGACCTATAGCTCTTTGTAATGTAATTTATAAACTCCTGACAAAGGTAATTACTAGAAGACTCAAACCTATCTTACCGACAATTACCTCCTCGAAACAATCAGGCTACGTTGAAGGTAGACAAATCATGGATAGTGTCATCCTCGCTCATGAAGTGATCCACTCTCTGCAGAAAACCAAAACTCCAGGTATGCTCCTCAAATTGGATCTCTCTAAAGCCTTTGACAAGATAAGATGGGAATACATGCNAACCTATCTTACCGACAATTACCTCCTCGAAACAATCAGGCTACGTTGAAGGTAGACAAATCATGGATAGTGTCATCCTCGCTCATGAAGTGATCCACTCTCTGCAGAAAACCAAAACTCCAGGTATGCTCCTCAAATTGGATCTCTCTAAAGCCTTTGACAAGATAAGCTGGGAATACATGCGGGCCATGCTTCTCACCTTTGGCTTTGATCAAAGTTGGGTCTCTTGGATTCTGAAACTAACCTCTTTGGCTTTCTTCTCCATTCTTGTCAATGGAGTCCCCTCTCGACCTTTTTCTCCCTCAAGAAGAATCAGGCAGGGGGATCCTCTCTCCCCCTTCCTCTTTATCATCATGGTTGAGGGTTTGGGACGCTCCATTCAGGCAGCAGTTGAAAGAAACCTGGTGACTGGATTACCCTTGCATGGCATCTCCCCTCCCATCTCACACAGTCAATTTGTGGACGACTCGCTTCTAATGGGCTCCCCAACAGTCCGTGAAGCCAGCGCTCTTCTTGCCATCCTCCAAACCTTCTCAGACGCCTTGGGGATGGACTGCAATAAGGAAAAATCCCAAATTTTTTTCTTCAATACCCCACCCTCGATTCATGTCCACATCACTGAAATCTTAGGTTTCAATAGAAGCTCCCTTCCGTCCAAATACCTTGGCATCCCCCTAATTGATAATGCCCTTCGGAAATCCTCGTGGGAACACCTTCTTTCCTCCTTTACCAAAAGGCTCTTCTCTTGGACCTTCCGAGTGTTAAATCTGCCCAG
>JASDQU010816945.1:0-29828 GCA_032191745.1 Picea mariana | reverse complement strand
CAGAATTTAGCGAAACTCTAGGGCTAAAAAGTCAAAATGCTTGGAATTGCAATTTGAGACTTACTGGAGGTGCGCTGAAGGAGGCCGTACACACCTATGTCCTTTTTAGCCCCAACGTCCAAGTTTCAAGTGTTGAAAACCCTTAGAAGGGTAGGCTGTACAGATTTTCTGGAAACCCTAGGAGGGTCGTATGATTTCTGCAGAAGAGAGAGAGGAAGGATGAAATATGTTTTGTGCAATGGGTTCTTCAAGACCTATTCTTCGATACCATGTTGATTTTTCTATGAGCAAGGTTAAGCATGAATTTCATTCATTTTTAACATTTGTCTTAACCATAACCAATAATGTTGCAGCAACCAAGATCACAAGAAGAAACACCATGCACAAGAACACAAGAAGTATCCTGGGAAACCCTTCTCAACAAGGGAAGAAAACCCAGCCAAATCCTTTGCTATATTCTTCAAGAGAAAGACCTTTACCACCAATAAGACCTAGCACACAAGAGGGTGCTCAAACCCTAGAAGACTAGCGCCCAAGAGAGGTGCACACTTTTCCCAAGAAGATGTACTTGCTGAAATTTCCAAACTCACATGAAAGGTATGATTCCTTAATGGAGAATTTACCTTTACTTATACTAGATTGAACCTATCAACAAAAGTGTCTATTGGCACAATAGGGCCGACCTCTCTATCTTATAATATAATTAATATTAACCAGATTAATTATCTTTTACATTAATTACTAGTCACATTAAGGTGGGGCCGACCTGTACCCTTTACATTACAATTAGGGTTACAAGTAGGTCTGACTCTTGAACAATATAGCAAGGGATCTTATACACCCACTAGTGCTCATCCACTAGGGGCACATCCATATGAATGTCCATATCTCTGGCTCACTGCATTACACAGAAGAACCACTTCTTCACTAGTGTTCAACCACTAGGATTACGTTCACCTATTCTCGTCCACATGCACGTCCACTCAACAGATCTTCTTTCCCACTGCATTACATAGGAGAGTCATCTGGAGTTTCTCATCAACTCTCTGCTCAGAGGATGCTAATACATCATCTGCATTTCTGTTCTCATGACGATGCACCCAACAGTTTGAGATTTCACACGTTCACCTTGTGCTCAGCCACAGGTACGTCCAACTCTGTAGATCTCCTTTCTCATTGCGTTACACAGGAGAATCATCTAGAGTTCTTCTCAACTCTCTGTAAGGAGGAGGCCATCTCTATGCTCCAACTCTGTCTCAGATAGGAACCACACACCCCTCTCAAGGGCTTTCTCTCAGGTTTGTAAGTTGGAGAATGTCACACGTAGCTGCAATCATCAACAATACTCTGATCAAATATATGGAAACATGACCAAGATGGAACACTGATCTTCTGTGCCTCACTCAGCCAGAGAAAATGAAGGAATCGGTCCACACTAGAAAGAACATAATCTAGAAAATAGGAAGCTCGATCCTGAGAGATAAGTCGTCCCTCTTGTCATAAGAGATGTGTAATATCCTAGATCGGGCTAGTCTAGGAAATGCTGCTAATCTGATATGTCTACTGTCTGATCGGATACACTGGGGGTTTCTGGATGTGTTTTAGCTGATTGTTTTTAGATGCTTTGTGTAGATAATTAATTGTTTACAACATATAAATGAGCATACAGATAGTAAATGAGACAAGGATTGTAAACCATATATTATGATATCTCTGCGGAGTATAATGCCGAATGTGGTTGAATAAAATAAATCACTCGACTAGATCAATGACAAAAGGATCTTAGTCGGAATATAATAAGCAAACTAAAACAATAATACCCGATACTAGAAGAAGGTTGCGGGATCAGTGGATGAGATGTAAGATCTGCTGCAAGATATGACAACTTATACGACAATTGTTGCAGGACTGGAAAGTTTGCCCTGGTGGCTAAACCCCTCGGATCTGCCTAGAAATTGTCCCAAACAATGCGCCCTGCTCTCTCTCTCTCTCTCTCTCTCTCTCAGTCCTGATGACTAACCTGCTGACAATCGGCCCTTTGTTGATATGTTCGGACCTCGAATGGATCCCCCTCGGTAAATGTGCCCCCTCTGCTGCTGGAAACTAC
Source organism: Picea mariana (assembly GCA_032191745.1). Lineage (NCBI taxonomy): Eukaryota > Viridiplantae > Streptophyta > Pinopsida > Pinales > Pinaceae > Picea > Picea mariana. Next base: position 27,721 of record JASDQU010816945.1, on the reverse strand, counting down.
ACCCTAGTGATTCCCCCGTCAGAATCGACTGATAAGGGTCTCAGACTGAGTGCCCTAGGCTATTGTGAAATGGGTTGGAATGATTTCCGTGGATTTGATTTGATGATCACTCGAGAACCTCAAATGTGTCGTCCCTTACTATCGCACCCTCAATGGCTAGAAAATGCACCCCATATGATTTCTCCATCGGAAGACGACGAGAAACCAGGCAATAGATGCGCCTTTCCTCCCTCTCAATTGGGTCGGAAGGGAATCCTTGGATTCTCCCTGGATGGGACAAGTCGACACACTAAACCTCCTCAGAAGCTGCGCCCTCACCTTGAATAAGTGCGCCCTTGCTGTTGCAACCTGTGTAACTGCTGCTGAAGACCGATGAAAGATCTGTGTGATCTCCCCAGTGACTAGGGTGTCTCTCAACATCGAAATCAACCACTAGGTGTATTCCTCCTGGAATCCACTGAGCTCTCTCTCCTGATATGTGCCTCTCTCCTCAATGACAAGTCAAAATCTTCATAATGCCCAATTAGGTTTTTTTACCCTTCCTTTATAGCTTCCCAAAACCCTAATTCGTTGTTGACCTATTTTTATCTTATCTGTTCTATTTTTAGCTCACTTTGACTTAAAAGCGCTTTCAGTCACTTTTAGCTCAACGTCACTTTCGAATTATAACACCTTCGACTGAAGTGACCTCTAGCAACCATGTTTACCCCTGCATGGCCCTGGCTATAGTCTAACGGGGCTGTTTAGACCATTAAGCCTCCTCTCTCGAGCTCCTATTTGGAAAGGGACATTACAGTCCTCCCTTCCCGAAATTGCTTGTCCTCAAGCAATACCAATCCAGGGTGCTGCAACATCTGCTCGCTCTCCCAAGTAGCATCCTCTACTAGAAGTCCTCTCCATTTGATCAAACACTCTTTGATGACCCTGCTCCTCAATTTTCTCCCTCGGAACTCCAGTACCTCCTCCGGAACCAACTCCAACTGTCTCTCCTCATCCAATGGGGGAAGCTCCTCTGATGTGCTGATGAATTGTCCCACAACCTTTTTGAGTCAAGATACGTGGAACACGTTATGGATCCTTCTCCCCTCTGGAAGCTCTAGCTCATAAGCAAACTCGCCTACCCGATGCATGATCCTGTAAGGTCCATAAAATCCGGGCTTGAGCTTCTCGGCCCCACTTTTCTTTAGAGATGACTGTTTGTAGGGTTGGAGTCTCAAGAAAACCAAGTCCCCAACCTCAAAGTTGCGCTCTATCCTGTGCATGTCTGCACTTGTCTTCTGTCGATTCTGTGTTGTTTGCAGGTTCTCTTTTAGTAACTTGAGAATCATCTGACTCTCGGTGATCCAATCCTTGGCTTTGCGAGCACTGCTCTCCCTGAAAACCAAGTCTTTCAAAGTGGGAGTATCATAATCGTACAATGCTCGGAAGGGTGTCATGCCAATGGATATGTGGAAAGTGGTGTTGTAGCAATGCTCCCCTAGATGTAGCCATCTGACCCATGTTCTCTGCTCTCCACCCACATAGTTCCTCAAATACCCCTCAACCCACTTGTTGACTATCTCGGTCTGCCCATTTGTCTGAGGGTGATAGCTGGTGCTGGGTGTCAACTCTGTCCCCACCAATCTAAACAACTCCCTCTAGAATGTACCAATAAACTGACTGTCCCTCTCACTGATGATGTTCGTCGGCAACCTATGAAGTCTGAAGACCTCCTTGAAGAATAACTCAACTACCTGAACTGCGTTGTACTCTGTCGATATGGCATATAAGCGAGAAAACTTGGTCAATTTGTCGACCACCACATAGATGCAGTCCTTACCCTGAACCTTGGGTAGGCCTGTGATGAAGTCCATAAATATGCTCTCCCATTTCTGCTCCGGGATGGGAAGTGGTTGAAGTAGCCCTGCTGGAAGCGTATGGTATGACTTGTTCTGCTGACAAGTCACACACTCACTGATGTACCTCACAACGTCCTGCTTGAGGCCCTTCCATGAGAACCTCTCTCGGATCTGCCTGTAGGTTTTGAAAAACTCTTGATGGCTTGCCAATGGTGAATCTAGGATCTTCTTCTTAAGTCCTGAATCTGGTACTAAGTAGACTCTGTCCTTCTAGAATATTACATCGTCAATGACCCCATACCTGTCATCCTGAACCTGTCCATCCAAGACCTCACAAGCGAATTTGTTACTGGAATATTCCACTAATAAGTGGGATTTCCAATCTGCTGAAACCTCCATCAAAGAACATGCTGGAGGTCTCCTAGATTGTGCATCGGCCACAATGTTCTTCTTCCCCTTGACGTACTCTATGTCGAAGTCGAAGGCCTTCACCTTCGTCACCCATTTTTGTTGGCGCTCACTGAGATCCTTCTGCTTAAGGAAATACTTTAAGCTGTTGTGATCTGTTTTGACCACGAATTTGCTGCCCACCAAATATTTTTTGAATTTGGTCAAGGCATGCATGATTGCTAGCATTTCCTTGTCATAAATGGAGTACAGCCTCTCGGGCTGACTGAGCTTCCTGCTCTCAAACATAATGGGGTGTCCTCCCTGCATCAAAACTGCCCCGATACCCTCGACTGACGCATCACACTCTAATACAAACGGTAAAGTGAAGTCTGGTAATGCCAACACTGGACATGTGCCCATGACTTCCTTCATGTGATCAAAGGCTTTCTGTGACTCCTCAGTCCAGATGAAAGCTCCATGTCGGTTGAGATCTGTAAGTGGTGCTCCAAGCTGAGAAAAACCCCTGACAAACCGCCTGTAATAGCTGCATAGCCCAAAGAAGCTCCTCAACTTTGTCACATTCCTGGGCGTTGGCTAATCTAGAATGGTCCTGATCTTCTCCTGGCGCACTTGTACCCCCTGTGCACTAATGATGTGGCCCAAGTAAAGTAGTTCTGTCATACCGAACTCACACTTGGACTCTTTGGCGTATAGTGACTGTGTCTCCATGATGCTCAGTACCTCGTTCCGTCATACCGAACTCACACTTGGACTCTTTGGCGTATAGTGATTGTGTCTCCATGATGCTCAGTACCTCATCCAAGTGCCTCATATGCTCCTGCCATGTCTTGTTGTAGACCAAGATGTCGTTGAAGAAAACCAAGACTGATTTCCTCAAATGTTCCCTGAATATGTGGTTCATGCAAGACTGAAATGTAGTCGGTGCATTGGTTAGCCCAAATGGCATAACCATGAACTCAAAATGACCAAAGTGGCATATGAATGTCGTCTTCTCTATGTCCTGCTTTTGGATGTTGATTTGATGATATCTAGAGCGTAGAGCAATCTTCGAGAAGAAAACTACCCCATGCAGTTCGCCCATCAACTCATCAATGCAAGGGATAGGATATCGGTTCTTGATGGTTTTCTTGTTCAAGGCCTGGTAGTCGATGCACATCCTCATGGTACCATCCTTCTTCAGAACTAAGACAACTGAATAAGCGAATGGACTGCTGCTAGGTCTAATGTGTCCCATTGCTAGCAATTCCTTAATTGCTTTCTCTATCTATTCCTTGAACCTCCTAGGATGATGATAGGGTGGTGTGATCATAGGTTTGGCCCCCTCCTACAGCTCAATAGTATGCTCAAACCCTCTGTTAGGTGGTCTCCCTGGTGGAATCGAACCAAAAACTTGTCGATGCCTTCCTAGCAAGTCCCTAATCTCTGTCTGATAATGTTGTCAACCCTCTAAATCCTTCTACGTAGTGATCAAGCACTCTGCAACATATTCTACCTTCCCATGCTTGAAGATCCTCTCCTTTTCTCTTGGTCGAAACTGTCCTTGTTATACCCCTGTCGACATGCCCCTCATAACAATCCTCTTCCCATCATTGTCCCTGAACCCCATCTCCAAGGTTTGGTAGTTGGTGGTGATTTTTCCCAATGTGATCAACCACTGGACTCCCAACACCACATCTGTGTTCGAAAGGTCAACTACATAAAATGTGTCTCTCACAGTGTTGTTACCTAACTTTATCTCCAAGTTCGGGACTCTGTCTAGACACTCCACTGTATGGCCATCTGCTACTGCAACATCAAATCCCTCAAACTCCTCTGTCTGAAGTGCCCGCCTCGATACCAATGAAGCATCAATGAAGTTGTGGGTGGCCCCACCATCGATTAGGGCGATTTCCCGCTGTCCCTGAATAGTCCCTCTGATCTGGAGGGTGCCATTCCTGGGAACACCAGAAAGGGTCGCTATGACTCCTCCCTTTACTGGTTTTCGTTCGTTAGCCTGCTCAGGAGGCTGTGGTGCTACTGGTGAGTGGGTCCCTGCCGGTGTTGGTGGTTTCCGTGGAGGTTGCTCCTCGGCCTACAATGGCTCCTCCTTTGAGCTAGTGGATCCGATATTTTTCTCCTCCTCCTCACTATCCACACTATCTGCTGCCACCTCAATATAATGGATCTCTCCCTTGCCCATGCACCTGTAGCCTGGGACCCAAGGGTCTTTGCAAGAGAAGCATAGATTCTTACACATCAACTCTCGTCTGGTGTCATCATCCAACTTGGGCTTACCCTTCCATTCCCTTTGAGGATTTTTCTGATCCCTGTCTCTCTGTGGTACAAAGGGTTTGGTAAAGGTTTTGGGTTTCAGCACAGAGTCCCCCATGTCTCTCGTGCACACAATGGCCTCTTGTAGGGTGTGAGGCTTGAAAGGCTTAACCCAACCCCTCAATGGCTCCGTCAATGCCTTGGTGAACAACATCACCAATCTGTGCTTCGATATATCGGATACGGTCACTGCCTTTCGCTGGAACTTTGTGATGAAGGCCTTGACTGATCCTGTCTAACTCAACTGTGTAACGTCCCTGAAATGGAGCTCTGGATCTCTCTTGTCAAACCTCTCCATCAACCTCTCAGTGAACTCCAAGTATGAAGTAATGTGGCTGTGACCCAAGGTCACCAGCCCATGGTACCACCACTCGTGGGCCTCCCCATCCAAGTGTAAGGTGGTGAAGCTTATGGCTTCTGACTCTATCATCGGGTTAAGCTTGAAATATGTGTCAAGCTTCTATACCCATGCATGAGCTGAGCATCGTGATGATCCGTCGAAAGTAGGAATGTTCAACTTCCCCACTTTCTTGATGAAATCGATGTTTTGAGTTTTTCCCATTGCTCCTCTATGCCTCTTGGGGTCTGTTTCGATACCAGATTGAACAGTAGTCTAGCAAACTCATGCCTGCATGGAACTCCGGTCCTAGTGCCAAGTAGTCTCTCCTGCACTCTCCGAATGGATCCTGTGGCACTTCCTGTCCCTGACTTGGCTATCCTCCTGCATGCCCTGGTTGTCCCAACGGTTGTCCCCCATGGAACTGTGGATATAAAGGTCGGGGAATCCTCCCAGATGATGTATAGGTTCGGATAGGTGAAGGGTGTGCACTCACTCCACCCTGAGATCCACTGGAGCCACTGGCCCCACCTCCCTGGTGTCCTCCTGAACCACTCTCTCCTCCTGCGACATTGTTACCTATAGTGCTCACGCTATGATGGATCATCTGTGTACTGATGGCCATCTGTGCTATGGTGTTCATCATGCCCCGTTGTACTCTGGATTGGTCATTCAAGATGGCCTGCGTACTGTCTGGATGTGTCTCGAGGCCTTTCCCCCTACCCTCTAGTGTCTCGCGTTTGTCACCCATACTCCTCTCTATCTCTGCCTCTTTTTCAAAGATGATATGCTCTCCGTCCTCTAACTCTGGCTCTGTATCTGACTGAGTGTGGAAGGGAGTGTAGTCCCTTCTGTTCCTGTCTCTCTCTTGTCTCTGCTATGACCTCTGTAGTACTAAATGTACTCGTCCCCAATATGTCCTCGGCCCTCTGGGTATTCTTCACCTGTTCCCGGAATCATGGGGTTATGAGAAGAACTTCTTCACAAGATGGCAGGAAGAAGGCTCTGATACCACTGTAATATCCTAGATCCGGCTAGTCTAGGAAATGTTGCTAATCTGATATGTCTATTGTCTGATCGGATACACTAGGTGTTTCTGGATGCGTTTCAGCTGAGTGTTTTTACATGCTTGGTGTAGATAATTAATTGTTTACAGCATATAAATGAGCATACAGATAGTAAATGAAACAAAAGACTGTAAACCATATATTATGATATCTCTGCGAAGTACAATTCCGAATGTAGCTGAATAAAATAAATCACTCGGCTAGATCAATGACAAAAGGATCTTAGCTGGAATACAATAAGAAAACTAAAACAATAATACCCGATACTAGAAGAAGGCTGGGAGGTCAAGGGATGAGATGTAAGATYTGCTGCAAGTTAYGACAACTCATACGACAACTGCTGCAAGACTGGAAAGTTCGCCCTGCTGGCTACACCCCTCAGATCTGCCTGGAAACTGCCCAAAACAATGCGCCCTGCTCTCTCTCTCTCTCTCTCTCAGTCCCGATGACTGACCTGCTGACAATCGACCTTCTGTTGATATGTCAGGACCTCGGATGGATCCCACTGGGGAAATGCGCCCCCTCTGCTACTTGAAATTGCACCCTAGTGTTTCCCTCGTCGGAATCGGCTGATAAGGGTCTCAAACTGAGCGCCCTAGGCTACTGTGAAATGGGTTGGAAGGATTTCCCTGGATTTGATCTGATGATCACTTGGGAACCCCAGATGTGTCCTTCCCAACTGTTGCACCCTCAACGGCTAGAAAATGCGCCCTAGATGATTTCTCCATCGGAATCTGACGAGAAACCAGGCAATAGATGTGCCTTGCCTTCCTCTCAACTGGGTCGGAAGGGAATCCCTGGATTCTCCCTGGATGGGACAAGTCGACTCACTAAACCTCCTCAGAAGCTGCGCCCTCACCCTGAATAAGTGCGCCCTTGCTGCTACAACGTGTGGAACTGCTACTGAAGACTGATGGAAGATTTGTGTGATTTCCCCGGTGACTAGGGTGTGTCTCTCAAGTTCTAATCTTGTGGTTTACTTACTCCTTATTTCGTGGACAAACTATATTAGCTACTTTTAGTATAAATAGAGATCATAAGATCTCATTTTAAATCATAACTCTCCCTCTTGTGAGAGACATGGTCTGAAATTTTTGGCCCTCTTGGCTCTTTTAGCTCTTGTGCACTTGTTTATGGCTATGTTATGAATGGTTGATGGAGGAAGGCCTAGCGCTAGCTTTGGATGATGCTTTCTAGCTCTTGTGGTGAATTGTCTTAGCATTTCTCTTGATCTTGGTATGGTTTTTACTCTCTTGCTATCATTTATTTCAAGTCAAGTATTGTTATGCTAGGAGCTAGGTGGGAAGTATAAGGGCATACACCCCCACCATATCCTTCATCATTTTATTTGCTTCATCTCATTGATTAAAGGTTTACTAAGAGAAGTATAAGAGCATACACCCTCTTAGCTTAAACCCTAGTTTAGAGAAACTTGCCTTGGGAAGTAAAAGGGCTTACACCCTCGAGGAGGTAGCTTCTCTAAGCTCCTTTTGACTCCATTAACCCAATAGTAAAGGCACTAGTCATCGATTTGCTGCATTGGAGAAATAAAATATTGTGTTGGGAAACGTGATTTCCGGTCATTTTTACTTCTTGCAAAGTGGATTGTACTCCTTGTGCCTTGGGCACCTCACAACCACTAGGGCGTCCCCATCTAGGGGCTACTTATTGCTGCTGTTACAAAATTGCATTTTCAGCCATTAGGGGTGCAGAAACCCTAACTTGCTTGAATAACTCTCTTATCAACCATTGGATTTTGCTCAAAGTTTGCACACTTATTCTCTTTGGTCCAATGCACTTTTTGGCAAAGTTTGAGGAGATTTCAGTGGCCGATTTTCTTGCTGTAATACATTGAATGTTACAGCCATAAGGCTGATATAATTTGCTGCAGACAAGTGTTTACAACAACCTTATCTTTTATGCTAAGAGTATTGGTTTGTCATCTTGAGTTTAGCTAGTCATTCACTAGTTTTTCTCTTGCATTTTCTACTTGATCTTTTAACATTTATTGAGCAGCTTTTAATATCATTTTCTTTTTGATATATACTATAATCTATTGCTGCAAATTAGGGAAAACAAGCTTAAGTTGCTGATCCAACTAACATATATTGTTGCAAAGTGTCTTTTCTTGTGTCTCGGGCAGGTACAATCATTCGGAGAAGTATTATACCCATGGGGCAGCAATCACTTGACTTACAAGGAACCTCTTTCCACCTTTCACTCCACTTAGACTTGACCTATAGGGGCTTCACTTCCATCCATCTTCATCTTCATCTCAATCCCCCTAGGGTCATCGAGATCACCTCCCTAGAGTGACCTAGTCACCCTTGAAGTGCGGGACCTGCATCGAGGTGACATTGGGTGTAGGATTCCCAAGTTGCAGCACTTGCCTTATGGTTGGGTCGGGCTTTGCCCAACCTACAACTTGCGCTATAACAATACTAACATAAAGGCCTAGTAATGAGAACACTACTCATCTAGGAATAAGCAATGTGAGGAGGTTCTCCCTCTTGTCTTATTTGTTGTGTTATTTATGCTTTTTTTATCTTTCTTCTATCATGTCTAGTTGTTGATTGGACAAAAATTCAGCTAATAAACATCACCTTTATGTTAAATTGATGTGTGGCAAATTAAGCCCTCCAAGATTAGTTTTCACATCATAATTTCCAGAAAGCACCTTAAGGTTCATGTTTCAAATGAGTTCATTTTACCTTTGGTACACAATAAATTGATGAATGTATCAAACTATATTCTTCATCTAAGTAGGTGGAATGGTGTCAAATTAGTCTTTTCTACCTCATAGCCTACCTCAAAGTATTTGATGGTGACAAAATAGGCCACCCATTTTGGAATGTCTCATGACTCCATTAGCCCTTAGGTCGGTAGGCACTAGTCACATCATTGTCATTCCCTTCATATTCCTTTCCTTTCTATTTCATAACCCCCTTTCCCATTTCCACTTCCACACATCATACTACAACCATTGTTTTATCAAGGCTTACTCTTCATTTTCACCTTGAGCCCCAACTCCATAGCCTTGATAATCCTTGAGTTGGAGAAGAGCTACCGAGGTGACAATGGGTTGCCTTCCTAAGTTACACAACACTAACACCTTCTGCTTGGGACTTTACACTTTGTGGGTGATAGATTTTGTTGTAACAAGCTGCATTTTCCAAAAACAAATTATTTGAAGCACTAGATTAAATGATTGTTCTGTAGATGCACCTAGACCTTCACCTTGTTAGATTTGGTAGCTCAGAGGTCTTTTGCATAGGTGGCGCCCAACATGCGGAAGTGACCAGACACATTTGTGTTGATGAATGCAGCTATGGGAGACATCCTCCATCTTACAAACCTGTGAGATGTGGAACATAGCAGCTATGTGAGTCTTTCCTCAGCTTACAAACCTGAGAGAAAGCCCATAAGAAGGGTACGTGGTTCCTGCCTGAGACAGAGTTAGGAACATAGAGATGACCTCCTCCATTCAGTGAGTGAGAAGAACTCCATATGATTATCCGGTGGAAAAGCGATCTGTTGAGTTAGGACGTGCCTGTGGCTGAGCACAAGGTGAACGTGTGAAATCCCAAAAGTGCTGGGCACATCGTCATGTAAACAAAAATGAAGATGATGTGATAGCCTCCTATGAGCAGCAGAGTTGACGAGAAGACTCCAGATGATTCTCATGTCGGTGGCAGTGGGAAAGCAGATCTGTAGAGTGGACGTGCCTGTGGACGAGCACAAGTGAACATGTGAAGGCCTGGTTCTTCTGTTTAATGCAGTGAATCAGAGCTATGACTCCAAATGATTCTCATGTCGGTGGCAGTGGGAAAGCAGATCTGTAGAGTGGACGTGCCTGTGGATGAGCACAAGTGAACGTGTGAAGACCTGGTTCTTCTGTGTAATGCAGTGAATCAGAGCTATGACATCCCTATGGATGTGCCCCTAGTGGATGAGCACTAGTGGGTGTATCAGATCCTTTGCTATATACTATTCAAGAGTAAGACCTGCTTGTAACCCTAATTGTTATATAAAGGGTACAGGTCAGCCCCACCTTAATGTGATTAATAATAAATGTAAAAGATAATTAATATTAATATTAATATTAATAATAATAATAATATATTATAAAGTGACTTAGAGAGGTCTGCCCTGTTGAGCCAATAGACGCCTTTGTTGATTGGTCAAGTCTAATATAAGTAAGGGATGATTCTCCATTGTAGAATCATATCCTTCTTGTGAGTTTGGAAATTTCAGCAAGAACACTTCTTTGGCAAAAGGTGTGCACCTCTCTTGGGCGCTAGAGTTCTAGGGTTTGAGCACCCTCTTTTGTGCTAGGTCTTTCTTGGTGGTAAAGGTCTTTCTCTTGAAGATTATAGCAAAGGATTTGGCTGGGTTTTCTTCCCTTGTTGAGAAGGGTTTCCCAGGAGACATTTTGAGTTCTTGTGCATGGTGTTTCTTCTTGTGATCTTGGTTGCTGCAACATTTATGATTATGGTTAAAAGATGAAATGGAATGAACTTCATGCTTAACCTAATGCTTATAAAAATCAACATGGTATCAGAGCATAGGTGTTGAAAGAACCCATTGCACAAGCATCTACCAAGTCTCATCCTTTACCAGTCATTTCTACTCTTCTGCGGAACCGTATGACCCTCCTAGGGTTTCCAGAAAATCCGTATGACCCTCCTCTCTTGGGTGTTTCAGCCCCTTAAAACTTGGACGTTGGGGTTATTCTTGGCTTAGAAGAGTACTACCTCTTCCAGCGCATCTCCAAAAGCTCTCAAAACGAAATTCCGAGAAATTTTGATTTTTGGACCTAGGGTTTCTAGGGTGCCGAAATTTCTTGCAGAATATTATTTCTAGATTTCTGAAGAAACATTTTTCTGAATCAGCTTTACTGTATTATTATCAAATCAATTGTTGGCAGTCATAAGTCCAATATAATATAGTTTGCAAGGACTCAAGAAACAAATCAAATGAAGAACAAAACACCAATGGAAGATAGGCTTGATGGAGCAAGCAACTTCAACCCCTAGAAATCAAAGATTCTAGTCACCCTTGAAGAAGAAGACCTCTTGGATGCAACAACTAAAACTCTACCAGACACAACCACTGATATGGAGAAGAAGATAAGAAAAGAAGATGATGTCAGAGCAAGGAAAATAATCATCTACTCAGTAAGAGATCACCTCTTACCCTGTATTGCCAATCTGAAGACAACTTATGATATGTATAAAACCTTGAAAGGGATGTTTGAAAGTGACAACACTCTTAGAGCTCTTACCTTGAAGAGCTAACTTCAAAGTACCAAGACGATGAAAGATGACACAGTTGCACTCTTCTTCATGAAGTTATCAGAGATTAAAGAACAACTAGAGACCATTGGAGAAATCATGTCTGATAGATAACTTGTCTTAACCACTCTCCAGAATCCTCCAAAATCATGGGAGCCTTTCATTCAAAGTATCAGTGGAAGAGAAGCTCTACCAACTTTTGAGCGCCTATGGACAGATTGCACTCGAGAAGAACTTAGACTTAGAAATAGAGGAGTGGAAGATTCCCCANGCGCCTATGGACAGATTGCACTCGAGAAGAACTTAGACTTAGAAATAGAGAAGTGGAAGATTCCCCAGAAGAAAATCATCCTCTTGCACTTCATACAAGGAAGGGAGGAAAATTCAAAAGAAACTTCAGGCAAACATTTAAAGAAGAAAAGTCTTCATCCAATCCAGGATATCAAAGAAGAGATGTTTCAAAAGTTCAGTGTTTTAGATGTGACAAGTATGGACACATTGCTAGAAATCGTCCAACCAGAAAGAAGGGAAAACAATATGCTACCACTGCTGACATTGATCCAGATCCACCTCAAGAAAATGAAGAGAAGAGAGAGAAGTACTTCCTCTAAAAGACATGACTATAAACTAGGTAAATCTTTTGATCTATAATCTTATAGTTGATTGTATTTTTCAATAAATGAAGGACATTGTTCCAAGTATAAGAGCTCTCAAAGACTTGGACCCTTATCCCTGGTACGTGAGTCCAATAAGTTGTTTATTATACAAGAACAAGCATAAATGTTGTTCTTAAAGAAGAGATACTCCTTCAAAGATTCAGAGAATCACAAATAAAGATTGATAGTGAAACAAATAACTTCTCCCCCGTCAACAATTCAGAGGGAGACATACCTCACTCAAGTTGATCCAGTTGTTTTAGCCGATACATATTCAGAGATATTGCAGTAAGGCCTAAAAGGCCTTTCTAGACCCACTCTGCAAGAGGCAGAGAAACATACAAGCTTCTCAAGGCACATTCCAAGAAAGCAAAAGAGTTTTTTGAACTGTCCTTCGGTCATGAGCCACTTCATTGATGCTGAGACTTCTTTTCTTAGAGAAGCAAAGAGAGAACCGGTGTGGCAAAATGCCATAACAGAAGAATACCAGTATATCTTAAAGAATGATGCATAAAGATATTATTCAGGGATCAGAAAGGAAAATCTCTGATAACTTTTAAGTAGATCTATATGATCAAGCATGCAGCTGATGAAAGTGTCAAGAAATACAAGACAAGATCTATAGCCAGAGGTTTCCCACAAACAGAGGGAGTTGTCTATGATAAGACACTTGATTCAGTGAACCTGATACACTTCCTTCTGTACTATCATCCATGAGTTGGAAGCTATATCAGATAGATAGATTCTTGTTGAGTTTGGATTCCAAACAAGAGTGTTACTGATCCAAACCTATCTCATTACAGTAATTTAACAAGAGCTTGATTTGATGACTCATTCAGAAAGCCGTGTTGTTGGATAGAAGTAACCCTTGACTTTTAAAACTCAAGACGAAAATTCTAAACATGATGCACAAACTTCTTAAAACAAGAAGTATGACAGAATGAAAATCCACCATGATGGATCGAAAGGAGAAGATTGACAACAATTCAGACGAGACTAATCCATAGTTGTTTGGATCACTGATGCATCTGGTTAACACCCGACTTCACTCATGCCATATAGGAAATGGGCCTTGTCATTTTCATGAGTCAACCGAGACAGACTCACTAGACGATAACAAATCATGTATTTACGAGGCACAGTTGGATATGGCCTAAGATATGCCTCCAGTATGAACTTAAGCTTGTTGGACATGACGATTCAAATTGAACAGAAAGTACAGTGGACCGTAAGAACATATCTGATTGATGTTCTACTATGAAGATTGCCATGGTTTCTTAAACGCGGCAAGAAACAAAACTTTGTGGCTTTGAGTACCACAAAGACAGAGTATATAGCAGTGACTGAGCGAAGCAAAGAGGCTTCACAAAACTTCTACCAGATTTACTTAACCACGAGATGGATCCTAATCAAGAGCCATGTATAAGGCTCCTTAAGGAACCCAGTGTTTCCTAATGGATTGGAACACAACGAGATGAAATATTCTTATGTCAGAGATATGATGCAGAAGAAAATTGTATACTTGCAGTGCCTTTCTACACCTGAGCAAACTGCAAACATTTACACCAAACAGACTTGGTGAAGAATGCCTTTCGAGTTAAGAGGGAGTATTGATGACTCCAGCCAAAACAAAATTCAGAGTACATCTGTATGAGACTTGGCTTGTTGAAGAATGCCTCCCTAGCTGAGAGGGAGTGTTGATGAATGCAGCTATGGGAGACATCCTCCAGCTTACAAACCTGTGAGATGTGGAACATAGCAGCTATGTGAGTCTTTCCGTAAGCTTACAAACCTGAAAGAAAGCCCGTAAGAAGGGTACGTGGTTCCTGCCTGAGATAGAGTTAGGAACATAGAGATGACCTCCTCCATTCAGAGAGTGAGAAGAAGTCTAGATGATTATCCGGTGGAAAAGCTATTTGTTGAGTTAGGATGTGCCTGTGGCTGAGCACAAGGTGAACGTGTGAAATCCCAAAAGTGTTGGGCACATCGTCATGTGAACAGAAATGAAGATGATGTGATAGCCTCCTCTGAGCAGTAGAGTTGACGAGAAGGCTCCAGATGATTCTCCTATCGGTGGCAGTGGGAAAGCAGATTTGTAGAGTGGACGTGCCTGTGGACGAGCACTGGTGAACATGTGAAGACTTGGTTCTTCTGTGTAATGCAGTGAATCAGAGCTATGACATCCCTATGGATGTGCCCCTAGTGGATGAGAACTAGTGGGTGTATCATATCCTTTGCTATATACTGTTCAAGAGTCAAACCTGCTTGTAACCCTAATTGTTATATAAAGGGTACAGGTCGGCCCCACCTTAATGTGATTAATAATAAATGTAAAAGATAATTAATATTCATATTCATATTAATAATAATAATAATATATTATAAAATGACTTAGAGAGGTCGGCCCTGTTGAGCCAATAGACGCCTTTGTTGATTGGTCAAGTCTAATATAAGTAAGGGATGATTCTCCATTGTAGAATCATATCCTTCTTGTGAGTTTGGAAATTTCAGCAAGAACACTTCTTTGGCAAAAGGTGTGCACCTCTCTTGGGCACTAGAGTTCTAGGGTTTGAGCACCCTCTTGTGTGCTAGGTCTTTCTTGGTGGTAAAGGTCTTTCTCTTGAAGATTATATTAAAGGATTTGGCTGGGTTTTCTTCCCTTGTTGAGAAGGGTTTCCCAAGATACATTTTGTGATCTTGTGTATGGTGCTTCTTCTTCTGATCTTGGTTGCTGCAACATTTATGATTATGGTTAAAAGATGAAATGGAATGAACTTCATGCTTAACCTAATGCTTATAAAAATCAACAATTTTCTCCCTAATGACTTTATAATATGTTTTTATAAAGTTGGGTCTTTTATTTTTAAAGTGTAAAAGTGACGTTATGATGTTGTGGGTCACTTTAGTGACTTAAGTGACCTCAATGAATGATTAAGTCGTGACCGTTGATCTATTGAGGGAAAGATCTAATCTTGACCGTCAATCTCATTGGAAGACCAAGGGTTAGGGAAGTTACACCTTGAAATTAGATAAAGGCAACTCATGAGGGCGAGAGGGGCGCACACTTTGAGGAGAGAAGAGTGGGAGGTGAAGAGTCACATTTCCCAAGAGAAATTTCTTGCTTGGAGGGAAAGAGTAACAACAGAGGGAGTTAGCATGCATCCCTAGGTGAGGGATAGGAATGCACTCCAAGGAGAGAAGGCTGCATTTATTGTTGTCCGTATTGTAGCTACAGAAGGAGGCCGTACAAAAGAGATTGTTGACCATACAACAAAGGAAAGGGCACAAAAATTGAAGGTTGTTTTATCAGTTGGTTGGTTCGAATTTCTAGGCTCTTTTGCTGAGTTAAGATTGTTCTGCAAGGGACATGACAATGCTGTACATTTCTGGCACGATTTCCTAGGTCGTTTTGGTATTGTTGTTGACTATACTGGGTCGAACAGACTGTACAACCATGGCACAATTTCCAAGACAAAATTCTGGTTCATTTTTCTTGGAGGGTTTCTTGCTGGAAGAAAGATAAGTACTGTATTTAAATGTTGTTATAAAGGTTGTTGTAAGTCTAATATTTTCCCAAAAGCTGAATAACAAGTTTTTCTCCTTAAATATGTCATCTTTCCTGTGTATTCTTCAAGGGGCATAGCCCAAAATGTTTGCGCCAAATGTGTGAATTTGTCTATTGTTCTTTGGTATTCTGCTATTGATGGCTTAGTTAATGTGTTTCTTCTCATATGTTGTTGTTGAATGTTAGTGTTTCTTACTGCATTACAGTCATTTGTATATTGGAATTTGAAACCAAGATTTAACTAAGTGTTAAGTTCATATTTTTCAACATGGTATCAGACTTGGTGCTCTGAAGTTCAGTGGACAGTTTAGCACTTGGAACAATAGTGACTTGTTGGGGCATTTACTTGGAAGAAGGGGAAATAAAGGTCTTTTTTTGTTAGACAAAGATGACTTCCTGCATCAGGTTTGAAGATAGGTTGGAGGGGATCTCCAACTACCTACAGTGGAAGGCGAGAATCACAAGTGTTCTCAAGGAGAATAAGTTGTGGTCGTTTGCGGACACGATCGTGCCAATACCTGCGTCAGATCCCATAGCTCTGGTTGTTCATGAAATGAAGAAAGCCAAGGATCAGAGAATCATTTTGGACGGAGTCATAGACCACCTTATTCCATATTTAGCTGAGAAGCAGACAACCAAGGACATGTGGGATGCACTGAAGAATTCGTATGAGGCAAAGAATAAGAACCGAAAAATGGATCTTTGGGACAAGATCCATAGTACTAGTATGGCCAAGGGAGAGAGTGTGGCCTCCTACCTCACCCAAGTTGCACATGTGAAGGATGAGTTGGTAGTTGTCGGAGAAGTTATTCCAGACTCAGAGTTGGTGCGTATAGCCCTCAAAGGCTTTACCAAGTTATGGGAGGTTTTTGTGAAGTGCGTGGTGGGGAGAGAGAAGCTCCTTGACTGGAACAGATTGTGGGATGACTTTACATAGGAGGAGATCTAGGAGGGGTCTTAGGAGAAGGCAGTGGATGGTTCAGACGAGAAGAACATTGCTCTTGTGGGAAAGAGCAATGAGAAGAAGAAAGACATGAGCAAAGTGATATGCTTTACATGTCACAAGACTGGCCACNTGTCTGAACAAGAAGAAGAAGAAGCCGAAACCAGAGGTGTCATCATCTGCTGAGGTTGCTGAGTTTGCAGAGAAATATGAGAGGGGATTTTCTTTGATGACTGGTCCCTTAGGGAGTGGTGGTCTTGTGTTTGAGGACATTGAAGTGTGGTTCGTGGACAATGGATCATCTCGCCATATAACGAGAATGAGGTTGATGTTCCTTAGTGTTTCAGAGACGGGCTCAGACTGCCATGTGAAGAGTGGGGCATGCACCATGCATGCAGTGAAAGGGGTTGGATGTGTCAGATTCCAGCTAGAGTCAGGAGGATCTCTGGAGGTGGAAGGAGTGATATATGTCCCAGGGATGAAGTTGCTCTCAGTATTAGACTTGGAGGACATGGGGTATGCAGTTATGTTCGAGGGTGGACAGGTACTCATACGTTCAGAGGGAGCAAATACCTAGGATGCAACAATGAGGCTTGGCATCAGGGAGGGTATGAGAGATTGTACAGGTCCTGTGTTGGGGTCCAGTGGATTTCTAGATTCAGATTCTGTGTCGGAGAATGGGCAGGTTGCACGGGAGAGAGAGTTGATACCGAGGGCTCAGTCCTCTTCTGGGACTCTCAGAGGACTCAACAGGCATGAGTTGACACAGATGGATGCTCAGGAGAGTGTGTAGTATCCTAGGAGCATGTCTTTAGTTCATAGATCAGCGGAGGTAGCAACAAATGCTTCCAGTGCAGTGGGAGCAAAGGTCTCTAGTTCAGAGGGAGCAGGTATGGCAGCGGATGTGATGATGAATTTGGAGATAGATTTTGGTGGTGATACCGGAAGTACCTCTCTCGCTAAGAGGGAGTGTTAGATTTGGTAGCTCGAAGGTACTTCTGCATAGGCAGTGCCCAGCATGCGGAAGTGACCGAGCACATTTTCTCCCTAGTGACTTTGTAATATGTTTTTTATAAAGTAACTTTATAAAGAGATTTTATAAAGTTGGGTCTTTTGTTTTTAAAGTGTAAAAGTGACTTTATGGTGTTGTGGGTCAGTTTAGTGACTTAAGTCACCTCAATGAATGATCAAGTCATGATCGTTGATCTATTGAGGGAAAGATCTAATCTTGACCGTCAATCTCATTGGAAGACCAAGGGTTAGGGCAGTTAGACCTTGAAATTAGATAAAGGCAGCTTATGAGGGAGAGAGGGGCTCACACTTTGAGGAGAGAAGAGTGGGAGGTGAAGAGTCACATTTCCCAAGAGAAATTTCTTGCTTGGAGGGAAAGAGTAATAGCAAAGGGAGTTGGCACTCATCCCTCTGCAATCTGATATCATAAACAGCCAGGAAGAAGGTCGACAGACACCTCTTTCAGCCTTTCAACAGCTAGAATTAACCCACGATAACAGTACAATATGATGCCTAGCCAAGAAGGAAAAAACCTGAAATGAAATAATGATCACTTTGGTTGCAAATCAGCCCTGAATATTTCCACAATCAAGTTTCAAACCTGCAAATTTATCTTCAACCCCAAATACAAGTGTCTAGGGTATTTCTACACAATGATCTCACAGCTTGCCAATGAAAAAGAGGCCTCCTTTTATAGGCTTCCTTTGCACTTTACATGGAATAAAATATTAAGATAATAGTCTAGAATTCCCTAAAAGTGGGATGCTCCACTAAACAAGCCTTTATTATGATTTTGAAGGGGTCAAACCAGCCAAGTGTCACGCTCCTATGCTTAGCACTCCACTAAAATATTGCTTTTCATTAACATATGTGCCATTCTAGTTATTTCTCATTGGAACACCCTCTTAAAATTGGGCTCATAAATCATAAAGATCCTTTAAAAAATGTCTTCTAGACTCTTCTAAGCAATTCGCTCCACAAATAAGATTTCAAAACTCCTTTTAATAATAATTTCATGGTGATATGTGCCATGTGTGGGCTAGAATGAGTGTCAGCCTAATAAAGTAATCTCCAAAGTCATCAATGCACCAAAATTTCCCCTTGGATGATGAACACCTTCAAAAGAAGTGTATGTTTGGCCTTGTGGAAGGGTTCTACATTCCATGTGTCCATCTCGTGGAAGGCGCTCCAAACCAATGCCTTGTATAGAGTTCCAATACACCATACCATGCCTCCAAATATGTAGAACCTTAATTGTAGGATGTGAGATGTACCCAGGAAAATGATCATGCCTCCAAATATGTAAATTTTCCTTGGGAGAAGTGACAATGCCTCAAAAGTATTCCCAATGAAATATTGTGCATCAAAATGTGCAGAGATGTCCCCTCTAGCTCCAATGCCCTAACCTCTTGCATGTGTTAGTGGCAATGGGTATATATTTGGTCAATTGTAAGAGACTTCAACACGAGTAAGGTTGGATCATGTAAATTGTGTTGCAGAGCTTGAGGTAGATTTCCAGCAGCTACTAGTTGTCATTCATAGGAGTTTCATGCAACTTTTCTTCTCTTCGAATCATTGAGAATAATGTGTAACATTTGAAATGGTCATTTAGTTGAAACAACAGTTTTGTCTTAGTCATTAACTTTTAAGTAGCAGGTATGCAAGGGACTTGGATCTGTGTAGTTTCTCAAAATGCATTGTGTTCAACTACATAGATTCACCTATTAGCCTGTAGATAATTTATGTATGGCTGGATCCAAATATACAATTACAGGGAAGTAGACAGGATAGTAGATGGATCATGGAACTTTCTGTTGATACTCAAACTTACAATATATTACTCTGTTTCGATCTTTACATTACATTCATTTTTATAGCTCTTTCTATTCACCTTGCTGGACTAGTTCAAAACATGGCTTGCAATACCTTAATCAAGAGTACTCTCCATAGCACATAATATATTCATTTCCAAATGTACTTTGATTTTTAACTTCAATCTATATTTGTTTATGTTGGTTCAGAGATGGATTTCTTGTGAAGTGTGAAGTTTATGGTGAAGTGCAAGTGAATTCCAGACTCTCGGGTGTACCAGATTTAACACTTTCATTTGCCAATCCTTCTATTATTAATGATGTAAGATTCCACCCATGTGTTCGTTTTCGACCATGGGAAACTCGCCAAGTTTTATCATTCGTGCCACCTGATGGGGAGTTCAAACTCATGAGTTACAGGTTTGTTGAGGTGTTGAAGGGCTTGGAATGAAGCTTTAAGTCTATCGTACATTTGAATTGCATATACCATTGTTTTTAGTTGTGAGTTCTGTTTTATGTATAACACTTGGTTGGTTAGAAAGTTTTTGACTTCATTTGAGAATTTAAGAAGAAACTATTGGTGCTAGACAGTAACTTTTGGTGTTCATTCATTTAGGGTAAAGAAGTTGAAAAGTACACCAATATATGTAAGGCCACAATTAACTTCAGATGCTGGACTCTGCCGGGTTAACATATTAGTTGGCATGCGCACTGACCCTGGAAAGCCTATTGATTCAATAGCCTTACAATTTTCCTTGCCACCATCTGTGGTTTCATCAGATTTGACAGCAAACCATGGGAGCTTCAACGTCCTTACAAACAAGGTTTGTGTTCAAGTTTATTTATATTAGTTTTATAAATGTATGCAGATGTTATGCTATTAACTCATGAGTCATTTGTTTTACATACCGCGGTTTGCTGTTATTGGTACAAATAGCTGAAATGAGTATGTATAGCATTTAAACACTGAAATGTCTCTTCCTTTTTGGCAAACAACACAAACCATTAGTCAATATGGGAAAATTAAGGAAATATTTACCTACCATCCCATGGTTGAGAGTCATCCATGCAAAAATGCATGACTAAAAAGGCAGCTCTATCCTTCCAAATGGACTAGCGTGTTTTTAACTTATCTGTCCTCAATATCCTGCAATACCCACCTTCAATTGAGTCTAGGTTATTTGAATTTTATCCTAGTCTTCTCGTGCAATTTATTTATATTATAGCATAAGGGTTTTCTATAGCTCCAATGCCAATCTGTGTAAATGGGGGCCTGTAATTGCAAGCCCCAATTTAAAAGGGTTTGATTTTTAAATTTTCTTTGTTTTCCAGTAAAAATCTTGCAGGGAAACCCAAGGGATGCTTCCCACATTTGTGGATGGCATCCCTAGTAAGCCCATCAGTGTGGACTAGTGTGCCTAACCTAGGGGGATTTGAACTGAGCACCTTCTAGCACGGAACTAGCCAAATGCCCAACAACATTTGTGACAACTGGTTAAGCTAACCCCTTGGGTTTGATTTTGGAATTATCTACATAGATCCATGGAAATATTTTTATCTTGATCTAGGAGACAATGAACATGGTTGATTCCTCTCCATTCTAACTACCATAGGTGTGACAACCCATCGATCACCCCAATAAAATTCACAGAATCTCTCTCATGATTCAATATTTATTTTTTATGATGCTATCCATATCAAACCCTCCAAGGTCTTTCTATGTGTAATGGTTGACCACATGGGTCTACCTTTCACCAACTTTTAGCCTCCTGTGGGTGTGCTTCCAATGCATACAGGAGGATGCAATTTGAACTGCTATAGCTTTTCTTAGTCCACGAAACATATAGATTGGGCTTTTAAGTCAAGAATTTGTGTTCATAGACAACTACCTGTTGCTAGTAATTTTTTAAAGACCTTTGTTTGAACTTGTTTTAGCTCAACTATAAAGGACAGTCAAAATCAAGGAATTGGTTGTGCCAATTGTTGATTTGGAATCATCCACTCAGTATTGTTAGTCTGTTTTTGGCATCTTGATACTTGGATAAATGTTACAATCATTTTTTCTCACTATCCATTTTCACAATGATGGTTGTGATGTTTAACCTCTTGCGATGTAGGAATTCTGGATTTCATATTGTATGTCCCTTTTTTAAGAATACCGGAAATACTTGTGTCTAGAATGATTCATATCAATCTGACTCGAGTTTCTTGATTAACAAATGAGTTTAAAGCATTCAAGATTATGTGCTCTACAGGCTTGCACTTGGTCAATAGGTCGAATTCCAAAAGACAAAACCCCATGTTTAACAGGGACTCTTCGGCTAGAAAATGGTGTAGACTGCTTGCGTGAATTTCCCACTCTCCTTGTTGGGTTCAAGATCATGGGAATTGGTCTATCAGGCTTGAAAATAGATAAATTGGACCTCCAAAATGTGGTCTATCGTCCATATAAAGGATTTCGTGCTGTAACCCGAGCAGCGAGCTATGAAATAAGGACGTGAAGATGGATTTGACAATGTAATTAAGTGGATGACACAGTTGCTTCTGCTTCCCACTATGGCTTAAGAGTAACATATTGAGAATTGAAATCCTGTGAGGTAATAATCATTATATATTGGAATTCCATTTATTTTTGCAAGGTTATCTATATTTGTGGGCTCAAGGATCAGTAGGTTTGCAACATGAAAATAACTGTGCTTCCTAGTAATTATTGGGTGATTATCCTCTTCTACAAAGGCATATAGAATCCATATCCTGGCACTAAACATTACTTTATTGTCTCAAGAAGAACACTTTGAAAATATAATTCGGTTGTTTCGCATGGTAGGTTGTGGAATTTTGGGGAGGAACACTTGTAATCTGCAGAAAAGTCTCTTGTTCATTCAGCAGGTGATTGATATTTAATAAATGATTACAATACTGCATTGGTGGTAATTATGAATTATGTAAGTGCTTTGTTTATGTGAAATATATCTTTGCAAAGCCACATCTTTAATTTAATATTGCACTTGTTTTCTTGTAGACGCTGACAGCAAAAAGGATCTCCCTGAAAAGGACAATATTTGATTGTTTATATCCTGCATGTAGATAATTATCAGTGTAACACTATGGTTGATAATCCTATTTATAATTCTTTTCATTGTTGGGAAGTTGTTCAATGGGTATTACGATAAACCTTGAATATATCCAGTGTTTCCTATAGTCAATTATATTTTTTTTGAAACATTGCATATATTTCTTTATAGAAGAAATAAGTACATCAGAGAATTGAGAAATTAGAATTACTTCACATGGACCACAAGGGCACCAGGAAAATCCCATCCTAAAAAAGACAAAAATGCAAGCATATGAGCGTGTGCACCAAGGGGAAGGGACTCCACTTCACGATGAAACACACTGAGTTTAACTCTCACAAGCAAAGCCAACTCCTGCTTAAAGCTCCTTGAGTCCCCTAAACTAAAAGAGGGGTTGTCTTGACAAATAACTTTACATCGATGCTTCCACAGAAAGCCAATAGCAATCAACTGCATTTTGTTCCACAAGGATTTGCAGCTATCCCTAATCATCTAAGTTTTTCCTAGAAGAGGATGTTTCCACGAAAGTAGTGCAATGAAGAAGTGAAATTCAGTGTGAAATCATGCCTAAAACACGTTGGCAGCTTTACATCTCCAAAAGATATACTCAACCATTTCATCCTTTCCACACAAGACACAAGCAACATCTAACATGTCAATTTTATAAAACCTGCCTGGACAACCAACCCTTGTTGGAGAAGAAGCCACCCCCAAACTTTGTGTTTAAAAGAAGAATCAATTTCTAGATGGATTGGCACCTCCTCACCCAACGACTGACATGATCCTTCATCCCCCACGTTTGTTCAATTCAGGGACAATGTCAAAAGCGTGTTTTACCATATCATAAAGATCCTTGCTCAGATGTAAAAGGGCTTCCAATCCCTCCAAAACAGCCCTGACCTAGGGATCTATGTTTTAAAATGGAAATCTTAGGAATCAGGGGACAAAGGCCCTCTAAACAAATTTCATTGAACCAATGATATTTTGGGCCTGCCTAAGAGCATGGAAGGAGTGCCATTGGTAGTGATTATGCTCCCAAAAATCCTTCCAAAAAAAGACCTTCCTTGCCAATCATTTGCTAGAAAAACTAGATGAAACACTCAGCTGACCGCTAGGGAACATAAACATCTAGATCGAGTGTGATGCCAAATCCTAGGCATCATGTGGACCCTCAAACTACCAAGCAAGAAATATAGACACAACCTGCCATGTAGCCCACACTCTTGAGTGCAACAAAACCTGCGATTGTGAAACCTCAACATTCCCAATTATGTCATAGAACTGAAAAGGACCATTAAAACCTTGAATATGTTGAACTTGTTGAATCTAGTGTTGAACTAAGACTTACCAAGGAGCATCCCCTTCCATTGTGCATGTAATATCTTGGATCCCAGATCTGGATATAAACTGCTAATAACTGGGGTTTCGGCTGTAGATTTGATATGTTGGGGGTTTCTGATTGAGTTTCAAAGGTTTCTGGATGCGTTTTGTTGTGTTTAAAAGTTTAATACAATGCATGCAAATATATGTGGAACCGTAACCAACTCAATGA
The DNA here is from genome assembly GCA_032191745.1 of Picea mariana. Taxonomy (NCBI): domain Eukaryota; kingdom Viridiplantae; phylum Streptophyta; class Pinopsida; order Pinales; family Pinaceae; genus Picea; species Picea mariana. Next base: position 3,852 of record JASDQU010816945.1, on the reverse strand, counting down.
TTCTTATTCAGTGAAATAACAGTAATACAATCAATATGCGGAAAACTCAAGCTAGATATCGTCAATTAGATCTACACAGTAACGATCTTAACTGGAATAAAAAATAAAAGAATGATAACTCCAGATGAATGGATATGAGGCATGCGCTAAAGATCTCTCACATGCAATGATGAATACGTTGCATGAAGCTGCAAATAAGCCGAAAAACTGCTGCTGCAAACTGGGAAATGCACCTTGATGGTTATACTCGTCAAATATGGCTGAGATTTGTCTCAGATGGGTCGCCTTGCTCCCTAGCACACTCTTCCATCCTCTGAGATGAAAGACAGACTCACTGTTGCTCAGTCAAAACCCTGGATGGATACATAGACCTCCACGCACTGCGAACTGAAAAACTGGTACGATCTAGGAGATTTACCTGTCGGAATCTGATGATAATTGTCTCTACTGGTGCGCCCTGACTCTTCCTCAAATGGGTTGGAAGGAATCTGTCTTTCCCTGAGTGGTTGGGCCTAGCGACCCTCAACTGTTGCAAACTCTCCCCAAAACCTCACACTGCAATTGGAAAATCTGCGCCCTAGCTGATACTAGACTTCTCAGCTAATATAATTTGATCTTGTATCATGATGAAGAACTTGTGTGGTCCTCCCGACGGAGGGTGTGTCTTTCAACATCGAACTTTGTCAATGTCAATGGTTTCATCCAGAAAGCCACCAAACAAGAAGGAAGACGCTTGACTCTTCTCTAGGTTCAAATTTCCAATTGACAATTTGCAATAATGAGAGAATATGAGCCCCTATCTCTCTTTTATACCCCTTTTCACCTTTTTCCCTTTAAGTGACTTTTAATTCATCTTTAATATTTTCTCATAAAATCACTTTATTAATTTATTGAATCTTTTTACTCCAAAAGTGATTAATTCTCCTTTATGATTTCTCTAGCCACTGAAAGTGTTAGAATTAGGGAAAAATAGAAACAAATAATGTTTTTTTTTGTTGTCTTTTTTCACAAGATCAACATATATGAGAAAAGAAATAAACAGATCTAAATTAAATTTTAAGTATAAACAAAATTTCTGAGTGAAAAAGACAAACCTCAAGCTTACCTCCTGATCTAAGAAAGATGTACCAGTCACATGTGTGGATGTAAACCTTTAGAATATGCTCAGAAATAGTTTTAGGTTCATGGATGAAACCTTTGGGGTTTGATCTCTTTCATAAGGACTTAGGGACAGTTTTGCCAAGGTATAGACCATCACAAGACCACTGCAACAAGTACCCCACAAGAAGTGAAAGCAAGGTATTGACCATAGCTGATAAAAAATTAGCAGGTACCCCACAAGAAGGGACAACAAGAACTCCAAAACTGAGACAACAAACTCTCCACAACAAACCCTCCATATAAAAAAACAAACCTTCCATATAAAAACGCAAACACTCCATAGCAAAACAGTCCATAGCAAACCCTCGATAAAAGGAAGGAAACATTTGATAAACACCCCAACATAGGGGACAACAAGTAGTAGAAATACATGACAGCCAATAGAAAAATCTACAGCCTTCACACAACAAGGAGACAACACTGGACAACGAGCGAAAACCCTCACGGGGACCTCAGTTCAACACACAACAACTCGGAGGAGAGGCCGCGACCTTCATATAGTAGAGAGACAACCCACAAAGGAGGCCACAACACATGTACTCATGTCCATGAGCCTTTAGAACATATCCGGTAGCCAGGAGGAGCCTCTGCTCAGATGAAAACAAGGGAGGCCTTACGGCTCAAAAGGATAGATCCCACAATCAGGGAGAATGAGTCGTTGCCCTCTACACATCAGTAGTCAACTAGAAGTAGTACCCAACCAATGACAAAACTTAGATTTGAAGCTGAATCACCAACAGAAGAGGTTGCATCACACAAGAAGCTAATCACTAAGGTAGCCGCATCAAGGAGAGAGAGAGAGGAATGAATGTGAGTATGTAAAATCCTAGAGGGTAGGGTCATATTTATAGTTAGGGAGAGGGGTTAGGGTAATTAAAATTAAAAATAAATGACATTTAATTAATATCAATGTTAATTAAATTGTCAATTAATATCAATATAAATTATAAAACTCCAATCACATAAATAAAACCCCAATCACATAAATAAAATCCCCATCACATAAATAGAACCCCAATCACATAAAACAAGAGGGAAAGCAAAACAACAAGGGGTTACCTTTTAAGACAAAGTCAAGGGGGGTCCATAATGGCAAAACATGTCCACATGAATCCCATAATGACCTATAAACTTTATCATCACTGCATAAGAGGGTACATCAACAATGTGGTCATGTCCATCTTCATAGGCACTCCTAGGTCTCATGGACCATCCCGGGAGAGGAAGAGGATCACACATTAACACATCTTGGTATTTCACCAAGATCTACCCGGTCCAAGACCAGGTTGCCCCATAACACATCTGGGGGCCCTAGAACACATCTAGGGTCTTATCCACCAAGGTATAAGACCAGGGATCAACCCATGCATTAAGAAAGGGTTCCCTGGAACATATCCAAGGGCCCTAGACACATCTAGGGACTTATATCAACCACCAAGGAGCATATCCGAGGATCAATCCAAGCATCGGGCAAGGATTCCCTATAACACGTCCAGGGGCCTTAAACACATCTAGGGACTTATATCAACCACCAAAGAGCATATCCAAGGATCAATCCAAGCACCGGGCAAGGATTCCCTATAACACATCTAGGGGCCCTAGACACATCTAGGGACTTACTGCTTTGTCCAAGACCAAGAGCCCCAGTCATATACTGGGTGCCCTCACTAGGGTCTTTTTCCATGGCTCTTGTTGGTCCTAAGGTCTGCACTTGACTGCTAAAGGCGAAAGTTAGGCCACCTATCAGTTTAGAATGGTTGTTTTTTTTAATTTTTTGTTGGTTGGTCAGAGGGTTGTTCTACCAAGACAAAAACAAGGTTGGGTTGACAAAATGATATGAATCAGGTTCCTGCTTGGCTGGTGGCACACTAATGAGAGACCAATGAAATAATAGAAAACAAAGGGAAGCAACGCACTGCTCGATGAATAATCTGCTGTAGGAAGTTCAATACTTAAAATATCATTTCAAGACATTAAACATGTATCAAAAAAACAATTATTGCCACAAGTTGCAATAAAAACAAATCTTCACCAAAGCATTAGCTGTTTGACAGGTTGCATATCAGTAAAAATAAGTTATACAATAGCTGAAAGGAAATGAAATGTACTTTGCACAAATAAAAAACTGTATTCAAGATAAGAATAAAAACACATGAAGATTTGAATGAAACATTGTCATCAAGAATATGTTCACCAGGTAGAGAGCTTTAATCCATGCATAGAACGGGTCCAACCAGTCTGATGTAGTGTTATTCTTTCCCAAAAGATCCGACCCTCAAAACATTCAAACACCCCCTATTTAACAGAGTTGTAGAGGTTCTCATCCTTAGGGGACTGAGACCTAATTTTAGGTAACAGTTTGTAGAACACATTATTAAATTCACTAAGACATAGGACTTAATCAACAAGAGTGGTTCTTATCACACACAGAAGACCACTATTATATCTAATCTAAGAAAATACTGGAATTAATCAACTAAAAACTACTACCGTCTTTGAGACAGAATTGATGCATGCACTGGAGGAACAGAATTGGCAGAAAATTGTTAATGTTTTATGCTGATATTATAGTTCTTTGCATTTCATAAAGATAAGAGCATAACAACCACAAGATCACTAAGAAATACACATCCACAAGTACACAACATTTATCCTGGGAAACCCTCTAGGGGAAGAAAACCCAGCAAAAAC
>JASDQU010816944.1:22224-32776 GCA_032191745.1 Picea mariana | reverse complement strand
TATATATATATATTTCTTTCTATTGCTTATGGGTTTCAACAAAATTTACGAACTGAACAACATCCTACAAATTGGAAGATGCTTTACGTTTGGACAATAAATAATCTATTAATGTATATTAATATGAATACTATTGGAATAAATATAAACACTTTCTCTTTAAATTTTCCTTGTTTTCTTCCCCTCTATTATTCCTTTGTGGTTCTATATTTAGTCGCATTTCTATGATGACAACTTCCCAGATTTCCAGATTGGAAGATGCTCATCTTTATCTATATCTTCACACCATGAGCCTGACCGACCGCTGTCCCTTTCAATACTTAGCCAATTATGTGAACACCGGGTCCCAATTTTACGGTATCCAACAATTATGTCCCATGTTCTGTCATATACATCTTGCACTGAAAAAACTTTTGTGATCTACAATTTATGCTTTTACTAGTGAGAACTCACCAGGGGTTCGAAAATATTGGCGTTAATAAACGAACAATTGATGTTGTTTTGTGAGATACTTAGCCCTTTTTCCCTTTTCTTCTTCCCGTCTATTATCACTTTTTGGTTATATACTTAGTCTCCTTTCTATGATCGCGGGTTCTTGGGTTGGCGGGTTGACAGATCGTCATCTCCATCTATATCCTCACATGACGAGTCCGATCGACTATTATTCCTTTCCATACTTAGCCAATTTTACGACCATGGTTGTCGGGGCTGGTGCTTTCAAACTATGTTGCTTCCTGTTCCATGATATACATCTTTCCCTCAAAAATTTCATGATATATAATTCCACCATGGACTCCTCGAACTCGCAAGATTCACTCTACAAGGGTTCACAAAAGTTTCAAACCATATTTCCCTACCTTCCATCCCCACTAACTTCGCGCCCTTCCCAATGCACATTAATTATGGTCTTACTAGTGACAACTGAACACACTGGTATGAAACAATTAGCATTAACAAGAAAATATCTTGCCAAGTAATGGAAAAGCTATTACAAATTTCAATATATTAGCAAAAACAAGTCTGGGCTACTGTTTACCTATTCCATACTTAGACACTTTTTCAATTGCGAGTTTCTGGATTGACGGGCTCAAAATTGCGTTTTGAATCTTGCGTGACTTGCAAACAGTGCCCAGAGTTTTGCGATATAAAATTTGTCCGCTGGAATGCCCCATCACAAGCCTGATTGCCTGTTGTTCCTTTCAATACTTAGCCGCAAGTTGGATATATGTCCATGACATGGTACATTTACTGTGCATCAAGTCCGGCCTACTGTTTCCATGTTCCATACTTAGACGCTTTTTCAACTACAAGTTCCCAGACTAGCAGGCTCGAGATTGTGTTTCCAATGTTATGTGACTAGCAAAAAGTACCCGGAGTTTTGTGATATACAATTCATCTGCAAGAATACACCATCATTCCTTCTTCTATGTTACGCGTTCTGCGGTCAACACTCCCCAGAGATACAATTTGACCCTTGGGCCCTCACCTATATTGGTATATCTTCTATCCCTATTTTGAAGCGCCATCAACCGCTTTCGATAATTAGCCATTCCTTAATTGTTGTTCCCTGTTCCTGCCACCTTCCTACTTCTTTCTGGATATGCAATTGGAAATATTTAATGCTAACACTTCCTCATGCATGAACCTTAAACATTTCATTAATGAGCGAAAGGCTCGAGGAGATATTCCACACTTCTGCAATATACAAATTGACCTTCAGACTCCCATATCATCCCCTCTTCCGTGGTACACATTTTTTACTCAAGTTCCAAGACATACAATTTGACCCTTAGGAAGTCATGTCCGCAAGTTGGTTGTATGTCCATGACATGGTACATTTACTGTGTATCGAATCCGACATACCGTTTCCCTGTTCCATACATAGACACTTTTTCGATTACGGGTTCCCAGACTCGTATGCTCAAGACTGTGTTTCCAATGTTTCGCAACTAGCAAATAGTAGTCGGAGTTCTACGATATACAATTTGTCCACAATAATGCACCATCATTCCCTCTTTCGTGTTACACATTCTATGGTCAACACTCCCAATAGATACAATTTTACCCTCGGTCCCTCACCTCTATTGGTTATATCTTGTAGCCCTATTTTGAATCACCACCAATTGTTTTTGATAATTAGCCATTCCTTAATTGTTGTTCCCTATCCCTGCCACCTTCCTACTTCTCTCTATATATGCAATTGGAAAGATTTAATGCTAACACTTCGTCATGCATGAACCTTAAACATGTCATTAATGAGCAAGTGGCTCGAGGATATCTCCCACACTTCTTCCATATACAAATTGATCGCTAGACTCCCATATCATCCCCTCTTCTGTGGTACACATTTTTCACTCAAGTTCCGAGACATACAATTTGACCCTCGGGAAGTCACGTCTCCCGGGGAACCATTGTCACCCTAATTTTGAAGTCTATCCAACTTCTTCCATACTTTCCCATTTCATGTAATCTCTTTCACGGATCCTCGCGTTGGTGGGTTCATGAAATCTCCAATTCTTGGTCACTGTTTACTGTGCCTGCCACCTTCACACTTCTTTTAAAGTATGCAACGACCAAGGTTTAATGCTAATAGTTCATCATGCAACAATCGTACATACCGTCATTAAAAAGAAAAAGGCTTGACGAGACAGTGACATTGACTATTTCCACAGGACTTGCCCAAAGACATGCATAAAATATATTTCCATGTAATGGGACATATATTACAAATTTCAATATATTAGCGAAAACGAGTCCACCCAACTGTTTCCCTATTCCATTATTGAGCCACTTTTTCGATTGCGGGTTCCTGGATAGGAGGGATCATGATTGCACTTCCATTGTTCTGTGTTCTGCAAACAGTACCTGACGTTTCACGATATACAAATTTTCCTCTGGAATGTCCCATCATACCCTCTTCTGTGTTATGCGTTTTGCACTCAAAAAGTTCCAAGACATACAATTTGACCCTCAGGCCCTCACCTCTAATGGTTGTACCTTGTAACCCTATTTTGAAGATGGTCTGACCACTTTCAATAATTAGACACTCCTTAATTTCTCTTTCTTGTCCCTACGACCTTCCTACTTCTTTCTTAATATGCAATTAGTAACCTTTTATGCTAATAGTGCACCATGCAGGAACCACCAACATTATCATTAATGAGTGAAACGCTCCAGGAGATATCCCATTAATATGCATTAAACCAAGATCTATGGAGAGTTATATTATCCCTTTCGATTGTTCATCTCAAACACAGGTCGTTGTGTTGGCCCGTTCACAAAATCTCCAATCCTTAATTTCTCATTGCTATACCCACCATGTTCTCACTTCTAGGTATGCAAGTACTTGTCTTTAATGCTAACAACGCATCATGCAACAATCGTCGAAATTGTTCTTAATGAGAAAAAGGCTCGAGTAGATATCTCATTCACACACATTGGACCAAGATTTGCGCAGGGTTATATTATCCCTTCCAACTCTTCATTTCAAGCATCATCTGGAGCAAACCAACGTTCTCATAAACTTATGGCAGTAGCTCAACAACAGTTCTATGGAGATACAATGAATATCTTCGGACGTGAGAACCAGAAATTTCAGTGGTCTAGGGCATAATCTTACTATTCATCACGTTCCACCCAGAACTAAGTGATTTGGACCTCTAGAATCACTCGTGCAGGCTGCGTGCCTGAGGTTTTTTACTATAAGGAGGTGGTCTCTTGGTTCATTGAAAAATATATTTCAAGACAAATAATTATTCCATTGCACAACCATTCTCCTGTTTCTTTGTCACCTTAGGTCTTCTGCAAGATGTTAAGATTGTCAGAGCCAACATTGACCTTTGAAGGACAAGATTGTAAGGAGTTCCTAGAAAAACATGATAACAGGTTGGACCTCTTACTCGAGTTCCTCGAAGACCCAACAACAATTCCTAGAAAAACATGATAACAGATTGGACCTCTTACCTGTGTTCCTTGAAGACCCAACAATAGTTCTTGGAGATATCACAAAGTTGCAGGTCAGTTCCTTTAGAATTCCATTTTGGGAAATTGCTTGGTTGTTTACAAGAATAACGGGACATGAATCCACGAAAATAATTTCCTGTATAGTTATTTATATTTTGTACTTCACAGTCAAGGAACAATTCATTTTTGATTGGGGGAATCCAATTTCCATTGAAATATGTTCCCAACTTTCACGATTCAAAGAAGAGAATAAATTTTGTATGTCATCCTACTTGATTTTCGCAATAGTGCATTGTTGTCCGTTTCCAAAACTGTCTCTGTCCAAAAAAATAAACTATGAATTCGACCAAGTAACATTCTGGTACCAGGCCTTGTGGAGGCACAAGGCCTCCCATTGTTTTTATGAGGTTTTTAATGAATTTTTCTCAGTTTTCAAATATTTATGGTTAAGAAAGGATGCTCCCCAGATGTCTGGCCAGGCAACCAAGTTTTTGGACAAGAAGGGGACACTTGAACGAAATGAAAATTACAATGTAATAATGATCTTTGGCTCCAAGGAAAAGATGTTTGTTACATAAATAACAAGGAAATACAACCATTGGTTTCATTTTTTCCAAGGCAAGAGAAAAAAACAATTCATTCCTCTACCCTGGAAAGTCGGGGACTTTGTGTTCAGAAACGTCAACAATATTGACGAATTTACAGATCATTTCAAGAACTTGAACCTAAAATATGTTGAAAGGATAAAAGGGTTCGAACCTAATGGGATTTTTCGAGAACATTTACTATCAGTTGGATTTATCATCTCTTTTATCCATAAACGCCTGACCGAAGACAGAGACAGTGACGAAAACATTCTTTCTTCTGACAATTGTGACGTAGAGACATTGCAAAGTGCAACTAAATTGTACAGACCATAGGGAAAAGGCTCCAGTGAGAAGAGTGTCCAGTCCCCAACCAACACTCCCAAGAGCATGACATCACAAAGCATCGCTTCAAAGACCCACCCTAGTAAGAAAGAAACCCATAAATATTCAAACGAAGGAGGATACGAAAGCCCAAAAAATTGATAGTTCTCACAAGATTCACTTGACAAAGAAGAGAAAAAGAATTGTAGGGAAGATAGAAGAATCTGAAATTTAAAGTGAGGACATGCAACTTGAAACTTCCGTGGATGCTTTGTTGCACAAATTTGATCCACCCATGGACATGATGCATATTAGTTCCATAATGGAAATAGATGAGACCGACATTTTTGACGAAGATGAATCCTTTGTATTCCAGAGCATTGTTTTTACAGCCAATCTAAAAATTTAATTATTGAAAATAGAGATGTAACAAAAAAGAAAGGAAAATATTGTTCAGAGATTAACTTTAGGAAAATGCATTCGTCCCAAATCTCTTGATTTCACCGGACAACTGTTGATTCTCTTGATGATTCCATTGGAGGAATTGAAGTGAAGAATGCCATACTAAATGACCCAATCAAGGAATTGGATGAGGATTTCATTGCTACCCTAATGTTTTCCAGTCCTTTAGAAAAAATCGTGCCTGCTACCCCTACAACCAAGTTAAAAGGATCCTCCAGCCTCCTCACATCCTGTAGATCCTTTGTAGACAATAACATAAAGAAAATAATGCAGCTAATTACTGAATCTTGGGAAAAATCACAAAATATAGCTTCCTTTCGAAAGAGGAAAAATGATTTTCACAGACATTTGGAGACGAATTTAAAAAATGAAGAAATTTTCTATGAACAGACGATGATCCCTTTTTTCCAACCATGCCATCAACATCTCGAATCTGAAAAGAAGACAAGAGTATATCCCCTCCCCAAAGCGAGTCAAACAATTAAAAGCATGTTGGAAAGAGAAAGTGAAGAACCTACAACTCATTGTCGAATCACGTGAACAAGTCATATCAGAGAAAGAAGAATTATTCAGAAACCTGGCCCAAATGGAATTAGCTGGAAGCACCAACGAGGTTCAAGACCCAAACTTAATCCTTAAATCCTTGTCGTTAACTAAGCAAGCCTTCGATGAACAACTTGATATTTTAAAGGGGTTGTGTTTAGAAAATTTTTAGGATATCCTTGAATATGGTGAAGATGACGTTGAGAACTGGCTAGTGGATTATTCGAGACATAATGAAGAAATTGAACAGGCTCTGCATAGTATTTCTATGGATCTAAGGAAATTATAAAACAATCTTTTTGACATACAAATCTGGGATGAAATCAACTTGGCCCCCATGAGAAGCTATATTGAAGAATGGCTCCAAAGGAGAATGGAAAAGCTCACCGATGAAGGGCAACAACCAGTTGGCACAATCCCAGTGGCCATCGACAAGAGAAACAAAAATGTATCATCTTCATAGTAAGTATATACTCATCACATCTTTCTTTCTTTATCAATTCAGTTATTCTACCTCTTTAAATAGAAATCTCTAACCAAAGACTCATAACTTCCAATTTATTCTTTTCAGGTCTTCCTCTCTACCGTCGCGTACTTCTTCTTTCTACAGTCCTATTTCTTGTACTTATTCCTTTTATGGTCCGCGGGATCCCCAATCCTAGTCTATATGACAAACACATTTAAATTTCCATAAATATGGAATAAATTCCATAAATATGTAACAAACATTATTAATTTTTGATAAATTTCAAAGAAAACTAATTTGGGAAAAAAAATTGTGGGATGCTTTCAGAATGCTAATTTTTTTTCCTTCAACTATGTTGGATGTCAGGTAATTGTGTTTATTATATTTGAAGGTTTAATGTGTGTGATTCCTAGTCCTTTTTTCCAGGAACCTTTATTTCAAGTCATTGAGACAAAAATTTTCTAAGTCCCATGTTTGGACTATACACACCCTAGGAAAAAATGGCCTCGTTCACATATTAACCACATATTAATATAATATTATGATTAAATAATTCGGGAGGTTATTTGGGGGTCATATACCAACCCAATGTCTTATGGTTGGCCTGTGACACATTGCCACGAGTCATCCTCTGCATGTATACCACTTGTACTACAAGCTGCTTTCCACGTGTCTCTGCTTGGTCCCACCATAGCAGTGCATTTATTCCCATTCCAACCTGGCAGGGACTACGCTACCCTACAACACTTGTTTAGGTTATCACTACTATACATTTTCTAATGTGTTATCAACAAATATTTTTTAATAATGTGCTATAATATCAACACAAATAACATACTAAATTTCAACCATAGACATGTTTGTGGAAATCAAGTTTTCAATGTCCTTTGACTAATATAGAGGTATGCTAATTGAATTTTTTTTTTTATATAAGTTTCAGCCTAGCCCTATTTAAAATAATATTACTAGTATTCTTATATTTTACTTAGCACTTACAAAAATTTTTTTAAGAAGATGGAAAATATCAAATTATGGGGAGATCAAAGATAGAATGTAATGTTGGGATGAAAATCCTTTATAACTAATCTCAATTAAAGTTTCAATGATAAATTGTTAGGAAAATAGGTATTATTTAAGTCTATATTATAACTCTAAAGTTTTATTAAACATGAAGTATGATTTTAGCACAAAGCATCTTATTATACTTCAAAGGTATTCATTTCAAATTCAATTTTTTTTTAAACAAGGCAGGTTGCAGAGCAACAAGTCCCTACCCAGAAGGTAGAGGAGCTTGTTGTTTCCAGTCATTAATATCAACAGATATGACAAGTATACTTAGTAATATCCACAGTTTCCATTCCTTAGAATTTGGATCAGTTTAATATCATAAAGGCCATTAGAGATGCTGGAATTTCAAAGACTTTAGATGTTGCTCAAACAAAAATTGAGTTCTTTTTCTTTCATTGAAACTATAAAATTCTTTCTTTCATAGCTTTGATCCTAGATACAAGAAGATTTACGCTCTCCCGGATATTGTAAGACTTGACAATTTTGGATTCGATTCTTGTACCTAAGGATCTAAGATAAAAAATCATGTAAAGTCTATAACCAAATGCTCATAAGTAAAGAGTTATGCCACATATGTCCTAAGATTTCTAAAGGCAAGTGTGTGTGATAAATCAATTTTCTAGGTCTGAACCCGTCTTGATAAGATCCTGAGAAGATAAGGTTAAATAGTGGTGCCTCTTAAGCACTTTGTTTAGTTCGTGGTGAGACCAAACCTAGTTATTAAGGTGGGTAGTTTGGAAACAAGGGAAGGTAGGGGGTCAAGGTGAATAGCAAGAGTTCCCAATTTATGGCTAAAGCAAGATATAAAAGCCATTGTGGTTTGTCTGTCTGGGCAATGTTCAAAACCTTATGAGATGCAATGTTGTCTATAAGAAACCCGTTGTTATCCTTGTGTAAATGTCAAATATATAATCTATACCATTATATTTATATTCAAGTCTGAAAGTATCCATTAATATTACCAAATCGGTAAACATTAACTCATATATATTATAATTTTAAATAATATAAGATAAAAATTGGATAGGTAAGTAGGATGAGATAGATAGTGGATTGCTTGCAATGTGTCTAGAGCCATCCTCTCTTGAATTTTCCCTGCATGGGAATGTTGTGCTTATACTCCATATGAAAATCCCATTGTATTAGTTGAATCAAACAGTCGAGAATTTACCTAAAGCCTCTTTTTCATGAATTATATCCCATTGCAAATGGTAAGAAAGTAGCAACCTCAAACATTTCAAGTCGATTATTAAAATTGTCTACAACTACATCATTAATTGTTTCTACAATTATTTTTCATCGAATAAATCATCTTCATGATCCCATTACAAGTTCCCCGAAACCTATTATGTAAACAAGAATCAAATTCGAGGATCAAATACTTGTGTACATTCACTCTCATCTTTATGGCATGAAGATGTGTTTGAAGAGTAATAATTAAGATCCTCTATGTATGATATCATCTGATCATACTGATCCTAAAGCTTTCATATTTGTAAAAGCAATGTGTGATGGGTTAATTCTATGATGATGCATTACTGTGTTACATGATATTTCATACGAGAAGAGATATGATGTAGTAAGCACCATGGTGTACGAAGAAAGGGAAATAATTCAAGATACTATCCATGGTTGTGTAGGAGTAATCAATGATCTCCAGAATAAAGTGCCAGATCTTCAATTACAATTGACTTCCACATAAGCACAGGTAGCTAGCATTACTCAGCAACATGCCAATTTCTTAACCATCATATTTGGATATCATGAAGTCTCAGAGCCCAGTTTTACATCTTGTCACTTCAAGAGAATGAAGACACCCACATGAACATGCTAGTTTTAGACAACACAGATCCTCTGCCATTATGGGAGAGTGAAGAAACCCATATGAACACACCTGTTTTAGACAAGGTAGATCCTCACTAGTTATGGGAGTGACTCTGGACATAAATAATATTGATTCACTATTTCTTATCTTGAGAATAACTGTATGTGAATAAGGGAAAATATTTAATGTTTCTTCCTCTACCTCCTTCCCCCGAGCCCAGTCTCCAAGCTGATTCAAAAATATGGTTATGCTTCGATCGCTGAAGGTTTTTGTAATTTTTATTTAAGTCATTTCTAGCTAAACCTTTCTCACCTAATAAAAAAGAAATAGATAATAAATTTATGTGTACTTAGATCGCAATGGGCCTAATAAGTTTCAAATTTTCTACAGTTTAGACCCATCGAGAACTTATTTTCTTTATTAATAACTTATATCCCACAAATTTAAATAAAAAAAGGAAATGAGAACCAAGGTTTTCAACAGATGGTGTTATCATTCAAACTACCTACCGGCATGATCGCCAAGCACTAATTTTCTAGGTTTTCAAATTATCAACGCCAGGTGTAAACCTGGAAAGATAGAAGCACATGTAGACATGTATATTTTCATTTCCAAGTATCAGTGCAAAGATAAACAATGAGTTTACACAAGTGCCACACATCAAGGGTATACATATTGTTTAAAATTTATTTCTAGGTGTCGTAGGTCATCGAAAAGGGGAAATTTAATACACAAATTTCAATAGGGTACTTTTAAATGCTCGGGCCAATATGTGTGCTTACAAGAATACAAGGCACCTGATCTCCATATCTCGCTAGCGTGTATTCATGATTTTTCCTTTGTCTGTAGACTCTTGTCATGGGAAAAAATATAATTGTGTTTATAGGTTTATGTAATCATTTAGGTGGTTGTAGTTTTGAATGTTTGTGGTTTGGTCTCCATGAAAGGTCAGTTCATTCCTATGAAACCAACCCAAACAACAAGCTAGTGCGACATATTTCTTAAAAGCAGAGTGAACTACAACTTAAGGAAGTAGAGCTGCGGATTAAGTACGAACTACTGGAAGTGGAAGTGAGAAAGGAAGGGAAGGAGAATGGAGACCAGAACGAAAGCATACAAAATTTAGAGTGTGTGTCTTATCCTTATGCGCGTTTCATCTATCTGTTGCACAGGAGAAAGTTTCCACTCTGTTCTTTACTCACTTACAAATGGTATGTTTGTGTCAGTCAAGATACAAGTGTTATCGGATAAATCGGTAGGTGCAGACACTGACAAATATCCCTAGATCCACCTAGATCTAGAACAAATCAAGACAGG
>JASDQU010816944.1:5830-17184 GCA_032191745.1 Picea mariana | reverse complement strand
TGATCAAGGAATTACACAATAAAGTGGAAATAACTTTATGGGAAAGGGACATGCCACTGTATCATATTAATGGAAAGTAAAGATTACAACCTGAGCCTTGATGTAGCAAACTTCCTTTCGATGGCTCTTGGCTTCAACACACACACTTGCTCAATCCTTGTATGAGGAAGATTAAATCATCTTGATAGACTTGTTGAAGTCTCCAAGCTGTTGTTCAAGCTTCAATCCTTCACACAATTCTTTCACCAATTCTCCAATGAATCTTGCTTAAACTTTTCCATGAAAATTCCCTCAATATATAGGAGAGAATGAATTAGTTACTTGGATAAGAATGATCCCAAAATATCAGGGAGTCCAGTACTAGGATAACCATTCGAATGCCAACCCATCCTTCTAGAAGATTCTCTTCTAGAAGCATCGAGAATTCATATTTTTCCATGCTTTAGGAAGAGTTCGCAACCTAGCAGTTCAACACAGTGCAAGAATTTTACACCCTGGATTAAGGCAGCCTGCAAGAATGGGTCATTCTCACAGCCAAATATACTAGCAGCTTGCGAACCCTCTTCAAAAATGAGTTTTCTGGGAAGAGATGAAAGTAACTTTTCTCAGGAGAAAGTTCTTATGAAGAGCCTGAGTACACCATCATCAATACATCATCATGACGACCAAAATCATGGGTAACAGAATGCCCCCCAAAGTATGAGGTTGGAACTAGTGACAACCGAAAGACTTTGTAAGCTGCATGTGTGTATCGGGAACCAAAAGCACACCTAATCAGAAACCTGCAAACAACCAAGCATCTGCAAAATATCATATATACCAATTCTGAGGTAGGAATTCCCATACTTAGATCATAGAATGATGACATTATAGACATAATTCATGGCCACCAATCATACACTGTGGATCCATGCTGTCAAAATATAGCATAGCCACCAGGAATACACTGTGGATCTATGCGAGAAATTTCAAATTAAGACGACATAGCCATGATACATACACAGTGGATCTATGTGTCACAAATTATACATATTCCATCGCAACCTGGATCAAAAGAGATGATATTCAGGGTCTTCAATCTCGTCGCCCAAAGTACGAATCTAACCATGTGATTACATGTGTTGAAGTCGAACATGGCATAAACCACTTGATTACCGGTCATTGATGAAACCATTAACAAGTGTGAGGGAAATCACCATTGATGTCAATAACTCCCAAGGTATTATAGTACAATCCATCGACTGTGAATGAATGAGTTGAAGTCGAACATCCGATGGAATCTTTCGATCAGGGGTCAATGAATCTCACGGATGATTTTAGCGGCTAAATTTCGCTCATGGGCTAATTTTCCATGGTTTTTCCAAAAAAAAGATTCGCTGTTTTAAAAATGATTCTCCCAAATTCTATAGGATAAAATTATTTTACCTTAAAAATCACCAAAATTTTATAAAAACTATATAAAATCCTTAGAAATTTGAATATTTTTACAAAAATATCGCCAAACATTTATACTTGGCATATGAAGGATTAGTAAGATTCGCCAAGGTTTCCACATTTTAAAATAAATTTCCATCCTTAAAATCATCCCTGTCAATGATGTAAACGCACTGTCGAAAGCGAGGAAACCTGCCATTGAGGCATGCAAGCTCCAAGGTACCAAATAATTTCGAAGTCTTGATTCCGGATAATGAGCTGAAGTTGACGGAACAAAACTCATCACAGGAGGGCCTTGATGTATCCCCCATCAATGACACGAAATAAGTAACAGATTTTGAAGGTGAAACAGAGTATGATGTAAATTGAAATGGACATAGGGAAGGACGACATGGAGAGAATGGATAACTGTAGATGGCTGACTCAATATAGGTTTCAGATGGACTTCTCTTGAACATATGAATGACATGACCAATGATTTGGCAGCATTGACTCAAAGACGACACATGGAATGACCTTGTAGCAAATCAAATGAGAGACAAATGGATTTCTCAAACCAACTTCAAATGATGAATAACGGGTGCCATGTTCAAGAGCGACACTTACTGCCAATCAATATGAAGATGATAACATATCCCTTTCCCAAATTTTCCCCCACCATTTCTGGCAAGTACCTCTTTATTTTTACACAAGCTTGAGGAGGATAACATATGCTTGTTTATGTAAGCTCATCCTTCAGACGAGTCCCTCGAAGTATGTTTAACGAACCCTAAGAAGGAGTGGTTCAGTCCCATTTCGGGTCTGTCAATGTTTGTTTAACAAGTCCAAAGATAGAAAACTCGAATGTTTTTCAAGATTATAGAGTTCGGACAAACACTTAAAAGAGAACTCTCTCAGTTCCTTTTTCGTAAAATAGTCTGGATGAGACCGAAAAAGAGATAAATTATTGCTCACCAGACGCTTACTTCAAATACTTTATCAAGCGTGAAAATAACAAGGTTGCTTGACTATCTTTTTATGTTTAGAGAGTCTGAAAAGAGCTTAAAGAGGACTCTAGGGGGGTTCCTTTTTCGTATAACCTTGTTGAGCCTGAAAAAGTAATAAAAGTATGCTCGATCACGTTCTCATGTATTTTCGAGCGCAAGAACAGACAAAGACCACGCTCGAGGTTTTATACAAAAACCCTAAACAACAATCAAAACACGCTATGACAAAGAAAAAAATATGTCTATATCCCTGTATTTGACCATTAAAAGCATCACGCCTGCAAAAGTTACACTCAACACGACATTAGGGATTAGGGTTTAATAGATAAATAATCCTAAAAAACCAAATAACATAGTAAAAGTAAATAAAAAGGAGTAAATACTCTTTTTACCACATCATTTTTACCTTTCCACTATTTGAGCTCCAAAAACCCGCTTTTTACCCTCAAAGTTTGGCGTTAGATTGTGAGAGCTACGAGCGTTCATTCAGCGAGCCATCAATGAAAGTAAGGTAGGCTCTTTGTCCTTAACATTTTCATGGTTTAATTTTGCAATTTCATTGGTTAAATTTCATTTTTTGGGTTGATTTTACAAGCCCTATTTGCTCGCTTCCATTCTCGCGGGCAGGCTAAATGGGACCTGCGAGAATGGGGTATTCTCGCAGGTGACCCTAAGGCAGCCTGCGAGGTTCTCGCACTGTGCACACAGGGCACCTGCGGGAACCACAAAGCTCAAAATTTTTTAAAAAAATTACCCAATGAACAAGAATCAAATCATGAAAAAAGTTGCTAAACTTCTTATTGTGCCCCTTATGCAGATAATTGGCCATCAGAATGGTGCTTGAATGGCACAAAAGGGAGTACAAAGAAGACAATGTAATGGCCGAAAATCGTCAACCTACTATTGCTTCTTTGAGATATTGTGGACTCTTGAAGTACTTTCGTATTCCAGGTATGAGGGCCCAAGTTAGGTTGTTAGACTACTTGGTGTGTATGTGGGACCCTGATCAGCAGGTATTTCATGTGGGGGTCCACACACTGTCCTTAGATATTGAGGACATTTACTTTTTGAATAGATTTTCATGGCGGGGGTACTATGTGAGCCTGACTGGTAGCAGAGGTGGTGGGCTATAGATGAGTGAGTACTATCGTTTACACTGCGTTCCCAAGGCTGAGAGAAAGAAAGGAAAAGTAGCTATTTGGGGGGTACGAGATTTGACCCTCCTTACTATCCTATTCACTATAGCTCGAATGGTTGGGAGTTCTTCTCCTCACATGGCGTTACAGAGTTACTTCCAGTATTCTATTGAGTGTACTGAACCTTGGGTATTCAACTGGGTAGATGCTGTGCTTTGTAGTATAAAAAATAAGTTGACCAAAAGAAGATGAGGTGACCTGAAGCAATTCGGGTATGGTTCTTTGTTGGTGTCCTTCTTCCTTGAGAGGGTTTCCTCACTGAGACTACATGTTGAATGGAATATAATGGGTCCCAGGGATCCAAGGATGTTGAGATGGTGTCGGCTCATGGCCCGGCATGTAGCAGGATCGATCATCAAGTATGATGATACTTTCTTTGACTGGCTTCAACCACAGATCTTGATGGTTGATGACTATGCTTATGCTGGGTTGGATTTCCGAGGAGATCTGGATTTAGTACTGCCAGAGGATGCTCAGTGGGGGGACCTTGGTAAGAAGTACACACATTTTTTTCTTTTCAAATGTTTTGTGAATTTTTATCATATTCAAATGTTTTTGTTTTATATGTTCGTCCAAAGACTAATACAAAATCGTTTGTTGATAACACAGATGTTGGACTGTACCGACCTCCTAGTACTTCTCCCATTTAGCGGCGAGGAGAGGTAGCAACAACACCACAATATGTTGAGGATTATCAGGTGGTGGAACAAAATCTAGAGGGCTGACCGCAGACATTCCAGACATGCCTTTGGAAGAGGTTCCACGATGCGACCAACGTCATACTGTAGGAGTATCAACATCTATGAGTGGACTGCTTCGTAGGGTTTCTCGGGCAGTCATGTGTTACCGTGAACGTCATCCATGACGTCACTATGTAGAAGCTATGAGCTTCAGATTTTGACATTTTGGTCTTCGGACAAACTTTTTTGTAAAAAAATCTTTTGATCGTTATATATATACAGACAGCTTCTACCGATTTATCATGTGTTGTGTGAACATTGTTGTGATTTTATTTTAAAATGATTCAAATGTCTGTCTAAAACATAATTAGCCAATGCATCTGTTAATGTATTTAGACATCTAGGAATATGTTGATATTCAATGTAATCAAAATAATGTTCCAAGAGGCAAATTCGCAAATACACCCGTAATAGAGTAGGACTTTAGATAGTATAAACATTACTTAACTGTAGTACTATAAGTTGCAAATCGAGATGCACAACCAAATGACGGATTCTGAGCGAGATAGCATCAACCAATAATTCAATAACAGTGCTATACTCTGCAATGTTGTTGGTCGCACGACCGAGACACAAACCATGTAAGGAGACAAGTTCATTTATAGAAGCATAAATTGCCCATGCAGCAGAAGCAAGGTTCCGAGTACTACGGCTAGCGCCATCAGCGAAGCCAATATAGGGTAGCGAAAACTCCGACATATGGAAATCAAACTCAACGTCACATAAGGGAAGAGACCAGATAACAACAAAAGAAAGCTATAGTAACACACAATAAGTATGATACATTGAAAATACAAGTACTTGTGCACAAATGAGTTTATGCATAGTACTTCTTCAAGTACAACCCATTCTTTGGTTCACTCAAAGGGATACCATCATAATCTACCAACTCATAAGTTCCTTTTTCCAAAACTCATCGAACGATATAAGAACCTCGCCACATGGGTTCGAATTTCCCAGCTCCTAGCATATCTCTATCTTGTTCATAGAGAAGAACAAGATCCCCTTCAGAGAAAACGCGAGGCTTGACATGCTTGTCGTATTGGGCCTTGACACATTTTTTCTGAGCTTCTATGACTAGGGTGGCATCACGTCGAGTTTTGTCTAATCGCATAAGATAAAAAGACGTTCTTCCTCAGCAGAAGTGTTGGGTAGGAGTTCAACAACTAGTCTTAAAGAGGGTATCTCGCATGCGATAGGGAGAATGGCTTCCACACCATAGACTAACCGAAAAGGTGTAAACCCGGTAGCGGATTTGACGGATGTCCGGTACGCCCACAATGTTGAAAACAACATTGTGTGCCAACTTTTTTTATGAATTCCTATCATTCGTCGAAGCATAGTTATAAGAACTTTGTTGATTGCTTCAACCTGGCCGTTGGCTTGTGGATAATAGGGTGTTGAGTTATCATGGCAAAGACCCAACTTCTCCGTAAGTTTGGACATCATAAAAATCCTAAAGTGGCTACCGTGATCAGTGACGATAGCTTGGGGAACACCAAAACGAGCTATGACATGATTAAAAAGGAACAATGATGCGGTCTTTCCAGTGTTGTCAAATGTCGGCATCGCCTCGGCCAATTTCGTAAATTAATCAATGGCTACAATAATGTAACCATGCCCCCCGGCCGAGTGAGGGTGACATGTCATGAAATCAACACAGTGCAAGAAGTGCACACCCTGGATTAAGACAGCCTATGAGAATGGGTCATTCTCGCAGCCAAATATACTAGCAGCCTACGAACCCTCTTCAAAAATGAGTTTTCTGGGAAGAGATGAAAGTAACTTTTCTCAGGAGAAAGTTCTTATGAAGAGCCTAAGTTCACCATCATCAATACATCATCATGACGACCAAAATCATGGGTAACAACAAGCCAAAAAGATTTGCATGTAGAGAGTCACAGGTATCTTATCCTCACGCGCGGTCTAATCATCTGTTACATGGGACAAATCTTCCGCTCTATTCTTTACTCACTTACGAATGGTATTTTCCTACCATTCAAGCTACAATATAGAAATATTTGCATGTGGATTTAAGGAAGCTCAAAAGAAGGAACCATTAACTCGATAACTCAGAATTGGCAACCTGAGGGGAAATTTGTTGCAACCCGTTAGTGTCTATTTATTTCTCTAAATAGGTTACTACTTCTACAACTTACTTCTTAAATTGAAGTATGGCCTATGAGACTATGCTCCGACTACTTGAACCTATGGGGGTGAGTGGAGTGAGGAAGACGTTGAACCTGGACAGGCAGGACCGGGGTAACTTGAGGGGAAAGCAACCTGATCGAGCCAGTGGGCCGAACAAACTGTTACATATATGCTTCCATAAATGGCGATCGAAATGGTGATCCCTTTTTCCCGGCTCACAAACCATATTGGATAACATGGATGTCCAGCTCTTAAACATGAGAGAAGCTAAGGATTTATATACTGGCAGGTTTACAATCATTCAAACACTTGGCTAAGGTTTACAACTATTCATACACATATTCAAACACTAGGTGATTTGTGTCCATCAACTTCTTGCATGAAGCAAAGTCATGTGATGAGGTAATCCTTGGCTAAGTACAAGCATTTAATGTTCTAAATTAATGCTAACCTCAAGGGCTAGAGTTAATCTACCTCTCGGAAATGCAATATAAATATATCATGTATTCTTTAATTTTCAACTGAAATTGCTTAGATATGAGGCCAAATAAGGCCTCAAAATTTCTAATTGGTTAAACAAAAGTGTTGTAAATATTTGGTAGGCCAAGAAAAAGTGTTAAAGGAATATGGAAATAAAACTTAGGGTTAAATTATTCGATTTTTGTGCTGAAGTATTTGAAAAATGGAAATCGCTTACAATAGTCCTTGCTGTCGTGAGGCAGGGACTAATAAGGGTATCAATCACTCAAAAAAATAAAAAATATTCTAGTTGAAGGTGTGTAGAGGATATGGTTAATAATAAAACAATTTATTTTAAAGGAATTAGTAGGATATATTTTCTTTGGCCTATGCCATTGTTCCAAATGTTCTAGATTTATAAACCAAATAAGTCGAGAGATATCTTTAAGACATTGAATGTCTATGCAATAATGTGACTTTGGTATATAGTTTCTATATTTTTATAACCAAAATATATGTCTTGAAAGAACTCGAAAAAAGCGCACAATTTTGAAATAAGGAAAAAATATTAGGAGAATCCTTCCAAACTCCAAAAATAAAAATAATGCTAATAGAAATAATTGATTCAAGGGAAAGAAAACTATAACCTTCCAAGAAAGACAATGTGTTTTATATTGAGATGTATTGTATAGAAATACAAAACCTAGATATATAACATTACTTTGGCCATTGAAAGATATGTATAACCAATTTCTAAGAGTGAAGGTGATTTTGTGGAACATGGAATATTTTGATGTAAGAGATCTTTTACTTTCTCTAGCACTAAAATTAGATATTGTATTCATAAAGAAATAATTTTATGGAACAAATAGATAGATAAACATTAAAAATACCCAATTTGGTAATGTCATGCCTAAATCAAGTGAAAAAGTGAATGTATAAGAAGCATCTTCAAGGGGGAAACCTCCTATTACAAGATACCAAATGCATAAGATGATATTACAAATCAAAAGAATCTCCTTAATGTATATAAAGGAGATAAATCCTAGTGGGTTAGTTTGATTGTTTTAGTGTTATGACTTACAAGCAGGAGGTCACGAGGTCAATTCCCTGAGTTGGCTACCTCTATGGATATTATGGACCTCACTTGATGTCCTAGCCCAGTTAGGTTTCCAAAAATGCAAATGATCGGTTTACAATAATATAATTAATATTGGTCAGTTGCAATAATATAATAATATAATTAATGAATCAATACCTAGTGGCCTAACATACCCAACAATTTAGAAGAAGTGTTTCCATCGGTGTTTCCATCCTCCCTTAGCTTCCTGGGTGGCCAAAATGGCCTAGGGGGTGAAAATTATAGACAAGGGGATGAAAACGAGCTTGTTGATTTTTGGGACAACAAACTAATAAAAGAGATCAGAAATTTGTTCTCTCCCTTAAGGCCTTGGGAAAATCTCTGAAATTAGTTCTCAGGGTAAACCGGGGTTCAAAACAATAACCCAGTGGATGAATTGTGCAAAATTAGACCCTTTTCCTTGATTAGCGCTTTTGGGCGCTTAAAGCCACTTGTATGGAAGAAATATACATGTTCAAAGGAAGAGGTTCAGAACCCCCCTGAGGGAATTTTAGTTGAGCTTATCCAAGTAGAGTAGTATTTCAACCAAACTAATCTAATCAACTTCTTGATTGTGTAATTTACAAGATAAAATCAAGATCACTTGATTGATACCAAGTAGACAAATTCTGAGGGGACCTTGATGAATATTCCATGCATTTGTTTATTAGTAGTCTAGAAAATGAAATTGCATCAATTGAAATACCAAACCATCCACCTAGTGAGATCACGTTTTTCTTTCTCAAGCGTGTCTCTTGGTCAACAAAAATTGAAATCTAGTTAACTTATATAATAAATGCAATTTTAGTGATTTTTAATAAACAAAATTGAACTAAATAAACTAGAAAATTGTAAATTACAACTATATAACAGTCAATTAAGATAGTGGTCCTGAAAGAATAAATTGACCAAAATGTTCAATTTTCCTATTTAGGACAACAATATAAATTCCATAAATTTTAAGATAAAAGAGGAATGAAATGAGAAGAAGTAGACAACAATAATTAGCAATGAAAAGAGGGATTTGAGGTTTTTCCTAAGGGAACCCTAGCCCTACTAAACACTAACTATGGCTGAAATACTTATATCCTTCAAGAAATGTGCACAAAACCACTTTAAACAAGTTAAACATAGTTGTTATAAGTGAAAACCAACAAGCTAAACCAAAGAAATCAATGAGAAATACCTAGCTAACCAATCCCTCCTACAAATAGCTAACATATAAAGTAGTTAATACTACACCTCAACCCTTAACTAACATGAAAACAAGTCCAACAACTGAAAGGAGAATAAGTACAAACAAACACTTAGACTCTTTAGAGAAAATTCAATGGAGCTTTTATGATTTATTCAACCAATCTCCCTTTGTACAAATCCTTCCTCTTATTTATAAAGGAGAGATGAAGGATAGGGTTAGGTGACAAGACACTTGTCCCTTTTGGGAAAGTCATGAGTGGAAAAACCCTAAAGTTCTTTGTCCTTATCCAAAAATAAATAAATATGTTTTTATTTGATACTTTAATTACAATATTTTAATCAAATGTAAATCATTTAAAACAAAAGAAGTTACAAAAATTCATTTGGGAAAATGATAAGATTGGGTGTGACCTCATCACTTGTCTTAGGATTTGTGCCATCCCAATGGAATCTTGATTGTTTCCATATTCTATAGTTGTAAATGAGGTGGATTCTTGGTGACCAAGGCCATTAATAATTTCTAGATTCACTAGGAGGACAACCCAAGGCCTAGAGAACAATTGAGATGATTTAGAGGGCAAGGGGGTGTTGGGTTTGGCCATTGAATGCAAGGAAATTACTAATATTCATTCAATTTTCAGAGCTGATTTTACAATAATTAGCAATGAAAAGAGGGATTTGAGGTTTTTACTAAGGGACTCCTAGCCCTCCTAAACACTAACTATGGCTGAAATACTTATATCCTTCAGGAAATGTGCACAAAACCACTTTAAACAAGTTAAACATAGTTGTTATAAGTGAAAACCAACAAGCTAAACCAAAGAAAGCAATGATAAATACCTAGCTAACCAATCCCTCCTACAAATAGCTAACATATAAAGTAGTTAATACTACCCCTCAACCCTTAATTAACATGAAAACAAATCCAACAACTGAAAGGAGAATAAGTACAAACAAACACTTAGACTCTTTAGAGAAAATTCAATGGAGCTTTTATGATTTATTCAACCAATATCCCTTTGTACAAATCCTTCCTCTTATTTATAACGGAGAGATGAAGGATAGGGTTAGGTGACAAGACACTTGTCCCTTTTGGGAAAGTCATGAGTGGAAAAACCCTAGAGTTCTTTGTCCTTATCCAAAAATAAATAAAATATGTTTTATTTGATACTTTAATTACAATATTTTAATCAAATGTAAATCATTTAAAACAAAAAAAGTTACAAAAATTCATTTGGGAAAATGATAACATTGGGTGTGACCTCATCACTTGTCTTAGGATTTGTGCCATCCCAATGGAATCTTGATTGTTTCCATATTCTATAGTTGTAAATGAGGTGTATTCTTGGTGACCAAGGCCATTAATAATTTCTAGATTCACTAGGAGGACAACCCAAGGCCTAGGGAACAATTGAGATGATTTAGAGGGCAAGGGGGTGTTGGGTTTGGCCATTGAATGCAAGGAAATTACCAATATTCATTCAATTTTCAGAGATGATTTTACAATAATTAGAAATGAAAAGAGGAATTTGAGGTTTTTCCTAAGGGACCCCTAGCCTCCTAAACACTAACTATGGCTGAAATACTTATATCCTTTGGGAAATGTGCACAAAACCACTTTAAACAAGTTAAACATAGTTGTTATAAGTGAAAACCAACAAGCTAAACCAAAGAAAGCAATGAGAAATACCTAGCTAACCAATCCCTCCTACAAATAGCTAACATATAAAATAGTTAATACTACCCCTCAACCCTTAACTAACATGAAAACAAATCCAACAACTGAAAGGAGAATAAGTACAAACAAACACTTAGACTCTTTAGAGAAAATTCAACGGAGCTTTTATGATTTATTCAACCAATCTCCCTTTGTACAAATCCTTCCTCTTATTTATGAAGGAGAGATGAAGGATAGGGTTAGGTGACAAGACACTTGTCCCTTTTGGGAAAGTCATGAGTGGAAAAACCCTAAAGTTCTTTGTCCTTATCCAAAAATAAATAAAATATGTTTTTATTTGATACTTTAATTACAATATTTTAATCAAATGTAAATCATTTAAAACAAAAAAAG